>LOND01000081.1:0-15149 GCA_014220965.1 Paragonimus kellicotti
TTTGATTCTAACGTTCAGTCAGGCATGGTTGTGTCAGCATGCACGCAGAATGACTCACCCCACAAGAGACCCGACTGCTGGATTGTGGCCTCAATATGCGTCGAGTGTGTATCTGCAGATCGCATCGTAACTATGTGGCCGCCTTCCATCCGCACACACACACACACACACACACACACACACACACACACGCATACGGTTTCCCAGTAAGATGACATTAAATTAAGGTCGATTCGTCTGTCTAGGTGATTCGCGCCACGTACAATGCCTTGTCGCCCTACCCATCCTTGTGCCTTTACGTCTGAAGGTTCATAGGTGTGGGGCAAACGGACAGGATTCTCACACAACGTAAGCGTCGTTGCACTGTGGAGGATCCCGAGAGCTCTGGAAGTTTGCCTTGGTCATGACCGAAAACAAAAGGATTCTAGTTACTTGTCCTCAGAAGGCGCAACTGTTCTCTGTTAGTGGTTAGTTTGAATCGACCACTATTGTGGCGATCTTTGATACCACCACGCCCCTCAAACTCGCAATTTATGAGCGTGCAGTTATCTCGTAAATATTCAGTACTTTCTTTTACCGAAATTCGGCTGTTTCTTGCACACCATCTCTTGGGTTGCGAAGTTGTTAAAATTTGATCATCCTCGACAGCGGATAAGGTTAAGTGAGACCAGAAACTCAAACATACTTCGATCTTGATAAAACTGAATTGCGTCGGCGCTGTCAAATGCGATCATTTATGCGGTGATTTAATGTGTGCCCTCGTTGAAAGCTGACTACATCTGTCCAGTTGTACGTGGAGATCGGTGTCGGTGGTTCATGCTTCACATTACTTATCCTTGTTTCATGTTTTCCCCACGAACTGTAGGTGGGGGAACTTCTGGCTTTATGGGAAACTCTGAAGGAGACTTACTTCATCCCTCTTCATTGTTGGATTAGATTGCTCATAAGTTTATCAATTTGACGTTCATAATTAGACATCTGTAGGATGACTGTTTACTGGTGAAGTGCAATAGTACAAGTTATTTCCAGTTAACGCGTTTAACATGTAGATCAAATTAGAGATGCTACCAATTAGGGTTTATCACCTAAAAACTGTGCCATTTAATTTACAAAAGACAGTAATAGTGTATTTCAAGGCTCCGAAGGAAATTGCACTCACTCTTATCTTCTGAACTGATGAACGGATGACCGAGCAAGGCATCTTTGTCTTCTATAGTTTCCAAGGTAATGGCGGGCCCACTGGATGGGTTCGTCTCGTTTAGAATGGCAGAAATTGAGCTGCTCAATGTTGATAAAATATGGCTTGAGGGATGTTAATTAATCACAGTTTTGTAGATTACACATTGCTTCCAGGTTAATGCAACTGGTGAAGAATTTCCCGCTGAAGTAATCTGTCCTGTGATCTTTGAGTCTTTTTTGATGAAACTGGCCGTTTCATTATGTTAGGGAGACCAAAGAACAGTGTCCCCGATAGATTCTTGATTAGCTGGTAGCTGGAGGAATAGTTAATCGGGCAAAGCTTCAACCTCATTGCGATTGGAGACTACTTTCTACCAGCGGTGGCGTTCCGCAAGTCTACCCTGGGCCTTCCGATGTTCCGTTTCTTTGTTCTGTCGAATTATAACGAGCCAAAACAAGGTATAAACGGTTCAGAACGGTTTCAGCTATTTAGTTCAATAGCCAATAAATAATCGTTTATCACTCAGTGTAAACAGGTGCAAAGTCACTACCAGTCGACATCAAAAAGGTGTTGCTCGTAGCCCTGGAGCTAACAAAACAACCTTCTTTGTATGTGGACGAAACCTACAAATTATCTTGGTAGACGTAAGTCTGGTTACAAGTTGTGCAGTCGCAGCTGCAATTTGCGAGCGACACTTCCGTCTTAAGAAAAAAATATGGAACTTTTCACCCTGAAGCTTGTACATTATGTTCATACCCGGGGACTGGAGATTCGCGCTTGTCCATCGTATCCCTAGAACGGGTCATTATGAGAGTCATGGGCACGTTGTCCACCAAGGGAGACAAAAGACGAAAATCAACTCTCGATGTATGTTAAGATTAGCAGTATGTGTTTAATGGTCAGAATTCGCCGGAAGTACACGACCGGTCTCATGTTTGTTACCACTGGTCAGTGTATTACTCCCAATGTGTTATAAACGTCTCGAATGTTTAAGCTTCACCAGCAGAATCTCCCACACTCTGAGTTACTCACTGAAAAACCTTCTTCTAATGAGGAAGGATGATTGCCAGATTATTTCGACATCAGATTGGCAGTTACTGTATGCACAGACCCTTGTTAAAACTGAAAAGTGCTGTCCACCCAAGGGATTCTCACTGAATCGGTTCGAGGGTTTACAGCTCTACTTAATGGGTGACACATGTGTTAATCAACCAGGCCCCCACGGGGTATCAGATCTGGACGTTAGTGAGAAGGCTGTTTTATTGAACATCGACCCTTTTCTCTACACTATCATTTTCAGCCACACACTGGCCTATTTTTCCTCATATTTATACATCGTACAACACTGCACTACTTTTTCACATTTCAGCTTATCGCTGAGGAATCTGGGATTCTGCGAACCGAGATACACAATTCTCAACAGTTTCTGCTTCCTACTTCCGCCTCCGATTAATTGAGCACGTTTGATCTTCAAAACAAATTTCGCTTTTTACGATTCAAAGGGACCATTGACCGCTAGTTACCCTAGCATTGATCTTTGGTTCCAGGACTCCCAGTCAAGTTAAACAAGGCGGCGTGTAGTGTGACAAGTGGGTATGCGCTAGACCCTCGTCCACTAACAATTTAAAACGCCTTTCCTGAAGAGCAATCGAAACGTAGTCCCAACAGGCATCGAACTAGAGAACGCAGTGGGGTTTAGAAACAAACCGTATATTTCCAGCAATGTTTGGAAATATAAGTAGTTAGCTCTAGCCTAGTCTGGGACCAACGGCAGCAACCAAGAGAAGAAAGAAAAGAAGCACGAGGTGGGCTACCGCCCACTCGGCGGCACTCAAAAGCGCGCCAAGCGAAAAGTGCGTGGAACCTTCGAGTGCGTTAAACAACGCTCGAAAAGGTTCGGGCTAAACGACCTTGAAGAATGGAATAGAGATGAGTCGTTAGGAAAAGGACAAGCGTTCACTGCGTGCAATTAGTTGCACGACTGAAGAAAGTGGCACTGAGTTCATATCAGGCCATATCTCGGATGCTATCTTCTTCGACTTTGCCAAAGCTTTTGACCGTGTCCCACACGGTCCCCTTGTACATAAACTAGAGGCTTATGGCATCCAAGGTGAGGTTCTCCGCTGGATTGCATCCTTTCTTGGCAACAGGACTTTCAGAGTAAAAACCGGATCGGACCTTTCTTCTCCTTGTCCGATCTCCGCTGGAGTTCCTCAAGGATCCGTACTCGGTCCGTTATTGTTTTTAAATATATATCAACGATCTTCCTGATCTTATTTCTAGCAACGCCCTCCTTTATGCTGACGACTTAAAAATCTGGAATGCTTGTGATCCCAGTGCATTACAGATTGACCTTGACCGTATTAAGTGCTGGTCAGATGACTGGAGTCTCCCTCTAAACGACAGCAAGTGTGCGCATATGTCGCTCGGAGGAGACTCCGGGAACCTATTCGTGATACATGGTGCACAAAGTGTAATAGATATCGCGAAAGTAGACCTCAAAAAAGACCTAGGGATTTGGCTGTCGACCGGTTTATCTTTTCTTATCACCATCAGATGGCCGCAAAAAAGGGATTTAGGACTCTTGGGATGATAAAAGAGCCTTTCCCCGCATAGACAGGCATGCCTTTCAGTCGCTCTACGGGGTCTACATACGACCACTGCTTGAGTATGCTAATCAAGTCGTATACACCGGCTTGAAAAAGGACATACTCACCATCGAACGTGTCCAGCGAGTAGCCACTAAAATGGTCACTGGCTTGCGGCATTTCTCCTACGAGTCTCGTCTTGAAATTCTTGATCTTTACCCACTTGAGTTTCGAAGACTCCGCGGTGACTTAATCCTTACGCACTTTTTCTTTAGCACAGGACTAGTGCAGCGATTCTTTACCCCAGTAGTCGATAACAGTCGGAGGGGTCACAACAAGAAGCTCCATAAGCTTCGACCCCGAACCTTCCTTAGGCAACAGTTCTACTCTTACAGGGTTATCAACCACTGGAACGACCTTCCATTAGAGGTTGTTAGCTGCTCTTCTAGGGACCGTTTCAAAGTGTTATTAGATTCTCATTTACTTAAAATGTTAAATTAGTATTCTGTTCTTTTCTATTAGAAAAGTGTTTTTACTATGTTCTCGGTATTCTCTGTAACCCCCAAGAGCGGTGCTACACCCAGTTTTCAATGACTGCCTTTCAGGTCAACAGAAAACCGCTGACATCGAAACGGACAAACTGACTGGATCCGGGTGAATTGGGTCCCCAACCTCGAACCCGTGAACAAATCGCTGAAATCAGGCCTCCTATAGCAGGCGTACAGAACAAACAAGCGGGAAAACGGTTGCAGCCGGGATCCTTAGAGAAGCCACACGAACGCTGGTCACTACAGCCAGTTTCCGGATGCGAAGACTAAAAACGAATGACCGACCGCAAGTATCTCGAACCGAAGCTGCCAGTCGCAGTGTGCTTGCCAGCTGAGGGTCACGTAGACCGAGACGCGCCAGGCCGAGAGCATTGGCGCACATGCAGTGGAACCAGGGGTGAATTAACTTACGCCGAACATGTTCGGCCCGTTCAGAAAACCACTAACCTTCATTCGGACCAATCAAAACGCTCACGATCACACCAACGACCACCATCGACCAACACGAGCCTATCACATGCTTGCATTTCGTCTCACCTCTGTGTTGATAGGCCGAGGACGCGCCAGACACGCTTTGTAGGCCGTGCCGACGAACGAGCGCATTTCAAAATGATTCATGCGTTCAACGTGTGTGCTTAGCCAGCGTCGCCGTTTGGCCACGCAAACTTCGGATATAACACAAAGATAAGCATTTTTCGAGGAAATGTTGTGAGTGTTCTTGTAGCTACTTCTTTGTTTGCCCTGCTTGATTTTTTACACTGCTGTAAATTTGGTGCCTGTTTTTCACCAAACATTTGAGCCACCACTGCGCAGCGAATGGAGCTCTGAACACAAAATTTACGCATTTGGGATCATTTGTCGATAAAGTTTTAAGGTGCTAAACTCTGATGAAGACCCGTAGTCGAAAAACGACGGGTGTGAAGCAAAGATTGCGTGAACCCAATGCTACCTGAATCTAGCGTCAGTTGGGGATTGCCGACATGGCTATTGTGTTGCTGCGTCACTTGTTCCGATAACAGCAGGTCATGACAACTTCAGTACTTGAGCAAAATACTTTTGCTCCTGTTAGAGCCTACGGGCTATTAACTTGAAGCTCGTCGACGCCACACGGTTCCGTGTTAGTGAAGCGATTTACGAACAAAACATTTCGACAATATCTGAACTACGAAGACGCATGGAGCACTGGACTGGACACTGGCAACGACAGTTTAACTGACCCTGTTTTTCAGCTGTCGTGCCTCCTGGACTGTGCTGTTTTCTTTTGTTTGTGCCGACATCCTCTCCAGAAGCGTAGGTTCGAATGAGACTCCCAGTTCTTAAGCTGCATAATACACCCTACCTGTCTGATTTATTTTTAGTCTAAGGATGATGGAGACGCGCTGACTAATTAGTTGTCTGTTCTGATTCCCAACGTTTGAAGTGCTGAGAAAATACTCCATCTCCGGGCAATCGATAGTCACTTCTATCGCCAAAAACGGTCTGCACAACATATACACCAATAAACAAGTGAGCTTGTTCCTGAAGGTCATCCGCTAACTGTTTAGAACGTCATTTTTGGGGAGTAATCTGGCTGTAGTCCAAATAGACATTGAACTAACGGGAGAGTATTTGGAAACAAACCATAGTTTTTGAGCAAGTGTAGGAAATATGAGAAATGTTTAACCCTTGCCTAGTTTGGGACCAACGGAAGCAACCACGGGAAGTGCGAACTGGACTCATGGTCACTCGTTGACTCTCAAAGTCGCGTCAGATGAAACGTACATATAATCTTCGGACACTTTTCAGAGCATTAGAAAAGTTCCGAGCTGCACGACACCGGAGATCAGAAGACTAACTGATTCGTGAAGAAAATATATGAATCCCCTGCATACAGTTAGTTGCACGACCGAAGAAAGTGACGGACTTAATACTAGGCTTCCTACGGCAGGCCTACATAGGAGCATGCCTTCCGAGCAGGCAAGCGGAAGTGCACTTCTGCAGCCGAGATTCTTGGAGAAACCACTCGATCGTTAATCACCACAAATTGCTTCTCAGTTGTTAATATCTGTTTTGTTACGCAGGTTATCTGAGGCGCTTGAAGAGCAGCGTTGCATGCCGTAAACAGAATTTTGCGCAAGTTATGGATGCGTTGATCAAATCGTCATTCTGCGTCTACTGCCTGACTACCGCCTCGTATATAGGCATCCATCGACAACTGTGGTGGCACATTAGGGTAGTCTTTGGCTCTGTCGATAAGTACATTCTATTAGACTGTAAGTATGATAGTAAAGTGGACTTCCTAGGTATTCGACTGCGAGACTTGTAGTGTGAAGACATTATTGTGATATGTGATAGCTCACGGTGTGATTTGCAACATCATGACTTGCAATCCCTAAGTGTAAGCTAGTGTAAATGCACAGCCTACACTAGTTGGATCACGTACTCCGCATACCGATGGAGCATCTGCCACATCACGCATTGTACAATGCGGCCGCTGACAGTTTGGTTGGTTACGGGCCGTGAGAACCTTAACCACCCCATCGAGCACAACTAAGAGGTGCCGACTACCGGATTTTGGGGCTCGGGAGGTTTCACGCCACTTGTTAGAGGCGCTATCAAACATGACAGTGTTTCGCAACCAATGGCGAACCTCTAACGGCAGGGTTGTTGATTTCATCTGCATAAATCTCCGTTACCTGTTTGCGTGGTTTTCCATCTCACAGTTGTACTCATTACCCTACTGTCTTGCTTTCTACTGTCAGAATAAAAGGCAGCCCGAGTCCTAATCCCAGGCGTTTGGCTCAAGACTGAAAACGTGTATGTTTAAGTGCAAAGTATTGTCGCAAGACTGGCTGGACTGTGTGCCGCTCTCGACGGCGAACTGTTGGAGGTAGTCGTGAGGTTAACCTACCCTGGGAACCGTTTCAGTGCTGTTGGAATGCTTGATAAGATAACAAATTGTATAGCTAAAGCTTCGATCGTGTTTGCCAACTTACGACATTTGTGGCGTCCGCTTTATTTCGTTTTCTACGAACGTCCTAGTATATAATACGCGTCGTATGGTGACAGCGTTACTATTAGCGTGGCGATTATCGTGCAAGTTCGTGGTTCAATACAAGATCATCGGCATCTCTGAAGAAATCAGTAGTTGCTTAGAGACTGAGACACTATCTAACATTTTTTTCGGTGCGGGTAAGATGAATTGACAGTGTGTTAGGAGAGATTATCTCAATGAGAGAGTGAAGCTGTGGTGACGTGGCTCCCTGAAATCTTGAGATCGTAGTGGTCGTTGGCTAGTGGGATCGCTAGTATATGTAAGAATGGTGAATCAATGAGGGTTTGAAGAATGGGGGTGAATAAAAAAAATAAATAGAAGCTGCTTTTGTTTCAATGATATATATCATGCTTATCGTCGTGCTAACTGGGCGTCCCAATGGGCAACTGTCCCTTGTAATAGTGAAGCTATCAGTTAGACAGATGGCGCCTCACCTATAATAGGTCTAAAGAGTTAGAGTGCTGTGCGAAGCATTTTGGAGTCAATTTAGCTGGTCACCTGCGTCCCATGTGTTATCGCCACATAAATTGTGAATGGTTGTACGAACCTTGGTTGGTACATGCTTAGAGGACAACTACAAAACTGAGAATGCGCGCTGGGAGTTTCAAACGTAATAGGACTGCCTGGTCCATGATGATCTGTTTGCTGGGCATCTTATTCAAAGTATGAGGGTTATCGGATGACACTAGTAGAGGCCATAATGCAGTTGTTTTGCACAACTTGTTGCGCGGAAGTCGGAGAGCATTGTTAATCCGATTTGCTGCTTTGGGGTCGGCTTATAAAGTGTTTTCAATTATGTTGCAATTTGTGAAGGAGGTTGCGGGGCCTGCTTGTTCATAATAATGGTGGGGGGAGGTTAGTATTGGCCGTGTCATTCATTGGCGCTAGGGATTCTGGATTCGGCGATTTACTTATTGGTTGCTGATCACTTGTGCAAGCTAGAATAGCGGGAAATTGAAGGGTAAGATCACAGGAGCAGAGTTTAGGACAAGCTGGACTAGCGAGGGATGAACTGATTGCAGGTGTATTTTAACCGCTACTCGCAACTCGTGATGCAGCTCAACAAAGGATACGGCTGAAGTTGAAACAAACTGCCGCTTTCATTCTCGGACTGTCTGTACAGGGTATTCTATGCACATCTTATAGAAGACCGCTTAAACCCAGGAGTATTGCCGACTACTGTATGTGGACATCAGTGGGCGGCGACTTTATTCCCATACTTCAACTCGGAGGTAGATTTAATGGTTGAATTGTCTGCCATAAAAGTTTTAGCTATCCGGCATGCAGAGTTTTTTTTCTGATCAGGACTTGCATTCATTGCATTTTCGATTTCGTTTCGGGAATATTTCGGAAGTAACATAGGAATGTCAAGCAGGACTCACATGAGTATTGTCGGGTGGTAGTACGCTCCTGGGGTCTGGAAGAATTCATCATCTCATATCTACTGGATTGGCAGCAATAGAATTCAGCCGTTGTCACATTGAATGCTTTAAACCTGTCAGGCACACCACGCAAGAGAAGATAAAGCAGCTCAAGTATAAGAAGAGAAGAATAAGGAAAGAGGGGAGGAAAGGGGCCGTAAGACTATATCAATATAGCTTCATCGCTTTATATTCATAGACACAGCCGAACTTATCTAAGATTGCCGCTACACCCTTGCTAAAAAATCAAGCCTGGAAGCCTGTGAAGTGAGGAAGTGTAAGGGCAGTCATCGACGTGTAGGACATGCTTCAACTTACGACTTTCACGTGTCCTGATCATTATAAGGACTCCACTCTCGAAGAGCAACTCGAACAAACTGACGACATATCAGATTTCACTGCCATGAGCTCGATTTGTAGCCGCCGATCGTCAGCTAGGCGGCGTCTGCAAGCCACCGAGCTCCCGTGATGTCCGCGAGGGCCACAGCCAGGGAGATCCAGAGACCGAAGACTTGGAGTGATCGCGATGACCCTTCGTAGGATCGAGTTTCAATTGTCTTATCGTCAGGTTGCATCCTCTGTTTCCCACCTCGCACTCTTTGCGCCATCGACCCGCAGGCGGTCGGCAAATCGTGCTCGCGGTGTTGGCTATAGACGGAACTAGTGCTGGCATCTTGAGTTACAATTTTGATGCCAACCCTTCAGTCTGCGCAAATGTAGGTGATGTGAACAACAGGACGTCCCGTCTTCTGACAATCGAGTGCCAAACAGCCTCTGCTCTAACTCATCGTTGGCTTAACTCGCGTGTGCCACCCGATATGAAGCGATCGAACGCGCAGACGATCGGTGGCTCAAATTATTGCCTGACTGTCACATGATCGAGATCTTGGGACTTGAACGCGGTTGGAAAGCTTGCGCGTCTCTGTAACCTACTGAGGCTGAAACTGGGCGGTTGCTGGGCCACTACAAGCCGACGAGTAAACTCAAGCAGGAGGCCAGATATAGTAGCGAGGTCTCTTGACAAACACAGTGTCCTCTCTGTTCCTCCAGGTTGGGGGTTTGAAGAGGATTTGGCATCTTTCTTATCGGTAAAAAGTATACAGTTTCTGGTGGCACTGCCACCGAACCTGCTGCTTTACGGTACAGGGCTTTTGAGCCAAGGAATTTGGTTGAGAACCCTAATCGTCTTGTCTAATTCTGGGCCGCCTGGCAGTATCTCAGCTCACACACACAAGTCCTGAATACTCAAATACTGTTAATTCTCCTATGCACTGTGCTCGACCGTGCTCTGCGATATAGAACCGGGTTGCCCTAGGTGTGCTGCATACAGCAGGATGGGACAGTGCGAAAAGCAGTGCTGACCACTGACCCTTTCCAATTTGTCCGCCAATTCAAATTTATGCTCTCAGACTTCTCCTCAGAACCTCCATTGTTTGGTTGATTATCTGTGCATGGTTTACAACAGATATTAGCTATATCAAGTTTGACCGTGCCGGTAGGAGGTTCTGATCTCTTAGCCACTCAGCCTATAGGCTCCCTCGTAGATGACCGTAGGCATTGGATGCAATGGATTTGATCCATATAACTTTTGTGAGTGAACTGTGGTAATACTTTTTAAAAATGGGGTTTGACAGAGGCCTAAGAGTTAAAGTGGATAGAATAGTGAGAGAAGAGTCAGCAGTGGCGTAGTTTCGCTTATTAACCCTATCGTGTGCAGCAAGTAGGATGATGCAGTTTATACTGCGAGACATGATTTAATGCTTAATTAGCAGTTCTTGTGTAGTATTGTTGCTGGTACTGCTGTGTGGGTGTGAAGGTTTAAGAGATAGTGTCCGGACGCCTGAACCTGAGCAGAACAATCTGAGTTCCCAACCAAACCTTTTGACTCGAAAACCGCAATACAACGAATGAGTGTCAATTGGCTGAAATGAGCAACGTTTCTTCTGGGAAAAGAAGCACGCTTATATCAACTCAACCTATGGAACTGGAGACGTTAGGTTGTCAGTCCTTAACCTATCAGTCGGCACGGTGCGAATGACTGTCGGCTTGACGATCATAAACACGATAACCGAGTCCAACAGACCCCACTGAGAGCGCAACATTACGCCGCGTTATGACTCGATTGTTGACTCGTGTGCTCATCATCAACATCAGTTGTAACTACACCTAAGAATAAACTAACGTTTGACTGTACTTGAAGAAAAAATTATGGTCACGAGGTCAACAGGGGAAATATTACACTGTTCATCCTAGCCCACGTGGGTGGTTCTAATTATATGAAAGAGGGGGGAACATAAAATAATGAAAAAGTAGAATCAGCTGAAAATGCCAGTAGAGTATCGAAAACTAAATTTGATGCAAATCTAGGAGAAATTTTGTAATGTGAGGCCGAAAAGCATATAACAGAAAATTAAGAAGGGCAGAAACTACTGTCAGACATTTGGAAAACGTGTACCCTCGCAAACAATGAGAGGATGTGAAAATACACAGTCTAACTGGTGGGATTGCGCACTTCGTGTGTTTACGGAAAGTGTGCCACACCACACACTGTGAAGTGCGGCTGCTGACCACTTGAGTGATGGCGAGCTATGGAAACCCGGACAGCCAAGCTGAGCGATAACAGCAACCAGGGCGGGAATTCCGAGAACATACACACCCCCGGTTGGAAACGCTCTCTGACACAGCAGTGCAACCGTCGATGGTGAGCCCGCATCTGTGAGGTTGTTAGCTGTTCTTTTTCATGAATCCTCACTTGGTAGACTATTGTCATGACCAACAGCAGCCAGTCATAGCACCCATGGGAACGGTTCAAAGCTGAAAATAATAATGAAGACGGTTGCTTGGGAAAATTATCACAAAAGAACATCCCCAAAGTCAGTAGAATCCAGATCTATCATCTTCCCATCAGGTCAGAAGTCAAAACATTCACATGCTCGGTGCAGCTGATAGGTCCACATAATTTTGTTTATCTATGCGGCCAAAAAAAGACGAAAATTGATCAGCCTTGACGTGCGGGATTTCATTGTTTCACGAAATAATTCGAATAGCACGTCTTCATACGTCAGTTACAGGCGAGCGTCAAGAATGCATCGATCACATAGAGACTCGGCGACTTACAGCTGAACGAGCAGTAATACCACACAGGACGTTAACGGTGGGTGTTGGGAACACCGTGTCAGCGGGGGCGATATCAGCTGGCGTGTCTTCGGAACGGATAGACTCTGTCGACTCTTGAACATACTAACCTCATCTCACAGGCTTCGTTGGCCTAGCCATATTTTACGAAAGCCAACTCACCACGTGCCATATCATGCCATGTTTACAAGTGATGGGTTAGGTTGGAAGTGACAATCTGGTGATCGGCATATGAATTAGGTTCGGAATATGAAGGCACTCACTCTGAAACTTGCTTCAGTATAGCGCTCCCGAATTCTTGACTGGGGTCTAAAGGACAACTTTGGTCGGGGACACTATACGATATTGCGAAGAATACAAGCAAATGGCCTCGTGTTGCCAGCAGTCTCTATGCGCATCGTTGTCATCTTCTCTTCACTATCTCTCTGCACATTTTTTTCTTCTTCAACTTAAACATTAACACTTTTCCTTTCAATTTTATGGCCTTTACATGGTATACATATGTATATGTATATGTACATAGCCGAACAGTAAGATCGTGCACACTTGGCCTTTCACAGAAGAAAAACGAAACAATGCGGACGCTACAGATGGCATAAGTTGCTATAAGCTATCCGAACCTTTGGTATGCGATTTGTGATATCATCAGACACTCCGCCAGCGTTGATACAACTCTCAGGTGTGTGCGAACTTCCAAACCACTTCCAACTGCTCACCACCAAAGATGAGAACAGAGGCAGAGTTCTGCCAATTTTACAACACCACCTGGTACTCAGTAGGTGCAAAGGCCATACCAAATTGACAACGGTCTAAGATGTCCTGGGATTCCTTTAAACCATCACAGATTAGGGCAGAACGTCGTCTGTACACTCTAGTTCGCGAACACGAGTGTCTGGGAGCAGTTCTACACCATCATATTTGCAGTTTGTCAGGGCACAGTCCAGATACAAAATCTCCGTCTACTACTAAAAGACCAATCGATCCTACGAACCAAATGAGGACGAACAACTCTGCCGCACTGACTGACCTGAACCCAACCAGTCCACAAGCGATCGACTACGCTGCCACAATCCCTAACCCTGCCAGAGGTCTGACAGTAAACTGCTCTCAGGATGTTCACATACTCCTCAGACAAACGGTCCATGAGAGCATACATCGCAACAACAAACAAGCAGTGTTTGTGATAGGCGCCTCTCGCTGTTCTAACCGTACCACCCAATGTGACAGCACAAAGGCGGTTGTTGACGGATATCCAGTCAAACAGCACCAACTTTACGCTTAGGACTATTCCAACATCGGTTTGATCAGTGGCTTTTGCCGCAAGGTCTCTGTACAAGCGCACAATGCACTCGCATTGTGAAGCAGAAAATGGCGATCGAAGTCTCAGAACTGAGCTAGAATCCTTAAGCCGTGTTCCAGCAAGACAACAGGTATCGATTGCGAGGGTCTCCGAAAGTACGTGTAAAAGCTGACTCCTGACCTATTGACATAAGCGTTCGAACGTTGAAGGTGGCCAGTTGAGTGGTGTTCGGGGAGCGAATAGGAGTTTCTGTCCTTCAGCCAAATGAACCATAATGTGTGACTTCCGTCGCGAACGGAAAATGAAGCAAATCTCTGGGGGGGGGGTGTGTGAAAGCGAGACTGAAGTGTCACTAAGTAAACAGTTGTTTAACAAAACAGAGGGGAAGCAAACAAATTGGTTTGGCGCGACGAAATCGGACGTGGAAACAAAGCCAGCCGTCGACATCTCGGTCAGAGAGTTGTGACAGGAAAGCATGACAAAATTCATAAGTAATATAATTTCAAGTTCATGATTGGTGAGGGCAAAATAATTCTCGATTGTCCAGACCAGAGAAATGGGTTGGCTTCAAGAGCCCCACTCACAGCTTTTGGTTCAACAGGAGAAGCACCGGGGCGAATCACAGAGTTCGCAGTCCATTGGGAGCCGATGACCAGTAATAGTTTAGCGCATACGCCCTTCGAATAGAATTCATTCATCCAGGATGCTCAATACACCCTGCAAGAGGTTGCGACACAACTAGCAAGGGGGAGGATTCACCAACGAAGGCGGATCTGGAGTCTAAGGTCGACAGGGCTGTTGAGACATGCCTTTTATTGTCACCGGTCGATGACCAAATTGCTTAGTATGCCCCTCGAGTGGGGTACAGTCATTCAAGGTGCACACCTTATCTACTCGTTGGGACCGGTGATCACCAAGGTGACTCGCACACCTTCCATGGGGTTTGTTCATAGTAGAAACTGGAGATGTTTGTGAGCCATACGGACATCATATCAGGCCATTTTGTCTGGGAGCCAATGTGCCCCCCAATGGGACACCTGAAACACTTTTATGGTGGGATATGATACGCCCTGTCGTAATGCCGACGAAGAGTTTATATGGCATTCTATGAGAGACTCGGCTGTCAACCGTGAATCCACCACGCCCTGGTAATACAACTGCTCATTGTCCGCGACTGCCAATTCATCGGGGAACCCTGTTTATTTCGCAGTTAGCCTCCACGTCGAACGTCGACCCGTAACCCGCAGCCTAACCGCAAAAATGACAGACCCCTCCGTCCCCAACTGGTGAGATGCACTGGGTCAATAAAAGTAAACTTAAACGTCAACTGCATCACGTTTCTGAGCCAAACTATTGTCTGGTTCTCGTTGCCTATTCTAGCTAACTCCGGATTCCAAAAAAACGCCCAAAAGACAAGCAATAGGGCGGAATGCGGAGAAATCCGTGACGATACTCAATTAGATACCGATATGGTCGGACAGCTGTCCTTGAAGGTACGACGCCAGAAAATCACTCACTCCTTCGACAAAGCCCGTGGAGCACCTATGACAGAATCATTCACAAGTTCTGAAACGCTACCATCAGGGACAGACACAGGTTCAGAATCCTGTTAACATATATAATGTATATAATGTATACAATATACATAAAAAACATCTAACAAAATAGTAAACGTGGCACACATAGACTGAAACTTCTGCAGTGCAGCGGATGACGACTTTCAGTAGATCTATTGTCCTGGCAAGAGCAGCCTACTGAAGTACTTGTTTAAGAATGCAAATGTTGAGGGATTCTGTGTTAACCTACATTCGCAATCCAGCCAGCAAACAATTGAAATCAGAGACTGGGTAGTAAGGGATTGAACCTATTGGACCAGTAATGATGAGATTAATTGTCAAACAACGCGTATTATATACTAGGACGTTCGTAGAAAACGAAATAAA
>LOND01000081.1:24107-48891 GCA_014220965.1 Paragonimus kellicotti
ACTTTGGTCAAATGAAATCGTTTACGAAGGGGTTGGTCACTGTAGGTCGGGTTCGTCTCCCGGGCTGGGGCCCTCGCGACTCACAGAGTCGGTGGCTTGAGACGTTAGGTGAGATGGCGGCTAATCGAGCTCAGTGGCGTGAATGTTGTCGTTGTTTGGCCGAGTTGTCTGTGAAGTGAGTGCACTTAATGATGCGGGGCAGTGAAAGCCGTAAGGAAGCTGTCTTGCTGATGACGCCTTACTTTCACTTACAGCTCGGTTGTTTGTTTGCAAGGTGTAGGCACCTTGATGTTGTATGTTTGAATATAGACGTAGCTATTTTTAGTAGTTAGGTCCCTTTCCGTCCCCTTCTTTTCTTCTTCTCTCTTCTTATATGAGTTTTTTCTTCTCTTTCGTGGTTGTGTGGCAGTTAAGCATCAGTGTGAACCACTGATGTATTGCTGTCTATGATGATGATGATGATGATTTCCAGTTAGGAGGTCTACACCGACATCTTGTGAGTCCTGCTGACATTCCTTTGTTACTTCGAATATCCGAAACGAAACGAAAATGATGAATGGCGATAGTCCTGACAAACGCTGCTGCCGGTGCTGAAACTGTCAGACAGTTCACCGTAAACCCTAACCTGAGCTGAAGTATGGGAATAAAGCGCCGACAGTATGTTCACATACTTAGTCGGTACACTCCTGGGTTTAAGCGGTTTTATAAGTGTGCATAGATGTACCCTGTCAGACGTCGAGGAAAGCGGCAGTTGTTTGCCAGCCGTATCCTTGTTGCTGCACCACGAGTTGGCGAGAGGTTAAAATCTGATCAGTTCATCCTCGTGCAGTTCTAAACTCTGCTTGTTTTCCCCTAATTTCCGTCTTTCTAGCTGCAGTGAGGCGACAAAGTAAATGGATGCCAGAATCCTTGAAATGACTGGGGTCAAACTAATCCCCCTATGGTTTTCGCAAGAGCCCCGGGCTCCTTTCTTAAATATGGGAACTATTATCGAGTGACCCCAGCACGGAGGGATGGTCTCCGTCGTCCACACAAGTTGAAACAACTGAGTCAAGGCCTCTACTAGTGTCTCCATACCTTCTTTGAAAAGTGCCAGAACAGGATCATCTGGACCAGGAGTCCTATTACGTTTAAAAATCCCAGCGGATCTCAGTTTTAGTGGAGTTGTCCTAAGTGTACCAACCAGGGTACAACATCACAATTTTGTGGCGATAACACATGGGACGCAGGTGACCAGCTAAATTGACTCCAAAATGCTTCGCACAGCACTCTAACTCTTTAGACCTATTATAGGTGAGTGTGCCATCTGTCTCGCTGATAGCTTCACTGACAGACGGTCGCCTGGGACCAGTAGCACGGATAAGCTTGAAGAGTGTGCCAATGTTCCCTGAAGCAAAAGCGGTTTATAATCCCTCAACTTCCTCCACTAGCCAAGCCTTACGATCGTCGATCAGGGCACGTCACAGCTTTCTTCTGATATCTCTCCTAAACCTGTTGTGATCTTGCCGAAGAAATGTTGTGTCTAGTTTCTAACAACTCTTGGGATTTCTTCGAGATGCGGTGTTTGTTTGAACCACGAACTGCCGTATCGCACGCTATAGTACCTGTTCCTTAAATGGCCTGTGAAATTTGGATCCGACAGCTGGTAGGATTTGGGAGTGGAAGCAGTTTTGCCTGCTTTTTAGGCTGGTTTGATACTTATGCTTTACCGACGGTAAAGCCAGTTTCTCAACAGCTAACCGTTGCTGTCGGTGGGGTCGTTGCCCAGCAAAAGTAAGAACAAAACGACAACGTACCAACGCATGATCTGAATCCAAGTACGTGCTCCAATAAGAACGACAGTCTTGAATGGAACCCCGCCACCTATAACTAACGGCTATGTGGTCTATCTGAGATCACACCTAAGTCGGAGAAGGGACACGCCAGTTATAATCATGGTGCATACGACGCCTAAATCTAGTGTTGGCTGAAAGTAGATTATGCTCAGCGCACAGTTGCAACAGTCGCCCGTCATTATCCGAATGATGTGATGCTATCCCAAACCTGCCACCTAAACGAGACTCGGCCTCACCAAGGCGGCCGACCTGGGCGTTCATATCTCCGGCCAGAATGACTATCAGAACCATGTGTCGACCGAAGGAGAGCGGCCAGATCCGAGTAAAAGGCGTCCTTGACATTGACGTCACTACAGTCAGTTGGAGCATAAGCAGACACAATGAAAAGATTCCTGAAGGTTTTGCGTCTAGAGCTGGCCTTAACAGAACCTGCCAAGCGGACGGCACAAAGTCTACTGTTAACAGGAATCCAATCTACTAATGCGGCTGCGGCCGTCGTGCTGAGGACTATACCTACTCCAGCTTGACCTGTAGCGGCAGGCCATGGAGTCACCCGAAGTGTATAACCAGTATCGGGTAGACAATGCGGGTGCTGTTAGTTCCATACGTTGACTACTGTCCTGGATTCTAGTCTCCGAAATACAGCAGACATCGACATTTAACGAGTCTAACGTTCGTGCGAGAGCGGCCTGTTGACCTATCTATTTTAGAGTGCGAATTCTGAAGGCATCTATATTAATTCGCATTCTAGGTCTAAGCAGGGGACGCGGGAGGTCCTGAGGCTGGTTGGTAAGAGATGGGGCCTGAAAACCAGATTTGTTAGAACGATGGGAGAGGAGTCAGCAGTCGCTTGTTTTTGCCTATCCATCCTGCTGCTGTATGCAGCAGATAGATGCGACCCGGTTTATACTGCGAGACGGCCGATGCAGTATGGAATTAACAGTATTGTGAATATTCATGGTTGTGTGTGGGCTGAGATACTGCCAGGACGCCCAGACCTAGACAGGAGAACGATTAGGGTTCTCAACCAAAGTCCTTTGGCTCAAAAGCCTGTACCGCAAGGCATTAGGTGGGTGGTTGTATATTAAAACCAGTACTGTTTCCGGAAAAAGATACGAAATTGAAATGTCGGCAGTATTATGCGCCTGCTCTCACCTTGATGGTGAGCAGTTAGAAGTAGTTGGGACGTTCGCGCAGCTTAAGAACTGTATTGGCGCTGGTGGAATTTCCGATAAAATCACGAATCGCCCAACAAAGTTTTGGATGGCGTTTGCCAACTTATATCACCTGTGGTGTCGGTATGATCTCAACTTTTCTGTGGAAAGAAGAGTGTACAATCCCACTGTTAGCGCGATCCTCTTGTGCGGTTCCGAAAGGTAGTCGGTTCGCGCGATGGATGTTCACAACCTATCCGTTTTCGACCATCAGTATGTCCGAAACATTAGCAGGATGTGCTAGTATCACCTTGTCAACAATCGCGAAGTTCGCCTAAGTGACTTCGTAACGGATAAACTCTGTCGACTCTTGAACATACTGATGTTGTCTCAGAGGCTTGGTTGGCTTGGTCACACGTTGCGAATGTCAATTTCCATGCTGTCGCATCGTACCTTGTTCGTGAATGGTGGGGTAAGCTAGGAGTGGCAGTCTGGTGATCAGCGCGACTTGGGTTCGTCGTATGAAGGCACTCACTGTGCAGCTGGTTTCATTAAGTCGCTCCCGGCTCCCTGGCTCGGGTCTGAGAGACATTGAACACCTTTGGTTAAAGACGTTGTCTGATATGGCGAATAACGGAAGTCAGTGGAACTCGTCTTGCGAGTCTGTGTACATCGTTGTAACTTTTTTTTCATCTCTCCACGTTTGTTTCGTCCTTCACCTTACACCTTACCTTTTTGTTCTCATATTGTGACATGTTTATCGCACCTTTTAGTCATTACTTACTGAATATATATATCCAGAAATAAAGTTCATGGCTGTTGGGAAGACCATATGGCTTGTCTCGTATGTTGACACTCACCTATCTTGACGTAGCGGTCAGGCTTGTGCACTGCATTGATTCGTAGGACTATGCTGACGAGGACTTCCGTCGTCCTAGGTACAACCATATCAAACTGGCCAGAGGGATCGGTGTAATCTGTTGCGTCCAAGATACTCACTGGCCTCATTTTACGTCGGCTTACCAGAAAGAATCGGATACGCGAAGAACATGCAGGATTCCGATCCGGTCAAGGGTGCGTTGACCACATTTTTACCTTGCGACGGATCTTGGAACATCGGCAGTTATAGGCAGTCGACGGTCGTGGTCTTTCTGTACTTGAAAGTTGCTTTCGATTCGGTTGTTCTCAGTGTTCTTCGGAACTGCCTCCCTTCCTGGGATTATGAGGGAAACACGTGAATCTGTTGAGATCACTGTATGCTCACTCTGCAAGCAGGGTGAGGGTTTATGGACAACTGTCTCGGGCGTTCATCACTTCTAGTGGTGTTCGTCAAGGGTGTCCGATTTCCCCTTTTGTTCAATTTTGTCATGGACGACATTCTGGAGGGTGCGCTTGAGGAGTCCAGTGAACTTGGTGTTGAGCTTCTTCCTGGCGCTAGGTTGACCGATCTGGAGTATGCGGACGACATTGTCTTACTTAGCCCCTCTGCCGAAGACATGCAGACCATGCTGAACAAGGTGTGACCGGGCTGGTTTGTATGGAATGCGCTTCGCACCTTCAAAGTGCAAAGTGTTACTTCAAGACTGGGGCATTTCCACTCCTACTTTCTTTATTGCAGGTAATCCGCTTGAGACTGTGGACAGTTTCACATACTTGGGTAGCACTATCTCGTCAGCTTGTAATATTGCTGATGAGATATCAACGAGGATAGCAAAGGCACGAGTTGCCTTTGCCAACCTGCGTCATCTGTGGCGTCGAAAAGACGTTCGATTGTCGCTGAAAGGAAGAGTATATAATGCTTGTGTGCGTTCTGTTTTGCTCTATGGTTCGGAAACGTGGCCTGTTCGCAAGGAAGATATCAACAGACTTGCTGTGTTCGACCACCGGTGTCTCCGAGAATTAGACCACATTAAGTGAACAATGCGGCAGTTCGCCGGCGCGTATTCCGGAACGCTCGGGATGCGCGATCAATTGGTCAACTACTCACGTTGCACAGCCTGCGATGGTTAGGTCACGTACTCCGTATGCCAGCTGAGCGTTTACCGTACCGGGCATTATATACTGAGACCACCAACAGTTGGGTGAAACCACGTGGTGGTCAAGCAACAACGTGGTCACGAAATATGAAGACTGACTGCTCCATTGAATAAAGTGGATAGGTGTCGCCTGCCTAGGATGGGGTCCTCGTGATCACTCAAATTGCTGGTTGGAAACACTACGCGAAATGGCAGTGTGCCACGGTATACCTGGTATACCTGCGTTCATACTATTTCCAGTTCTCCTGCTTAGTTTCCTTTTATCAATTTTCAACCTTCTTAGTAACGTTTTCTAGGATATTCCACGTCACTGTTGTGGTGAGCGGCAGCCCGAGCCACAGTACCTTTGGTCAGGCTCGTGGCTGTTAACCTGGTTGTGCTTGCTAGCGATATACAACCATTGGTCGTCTTACTCCTGGGAATTAATTGGGTAGAGTGCGTTGGGTTTTCGTGCGTGACGCTTCAACAATGCCTATCGACACGTTTTTATCTTTTACTTTGCAACTTCGTGGACCATTGCCTGGTCCAGCAACATCCTGAGCCGTTATACCCACAGATGCAGTTCAGAGCTAAAGATGATTGATGATGATCTGACTCTCATTTTACTTTATTGATCCACTGCCGTTCGAGACACTAACATTTGGGTAGAACGTTCAGGGTTTCATTCCTTACGACGGTGTCTGGATCAGTTTCTCAGTTTGCTAAATTCTGGGTTAACGTCGTACGTACCAGCGGTCAACAGTTGACCTTTTTCAACGCTGATGCTATCTTGGTCAGTCGGTTTCCCATTTTAGAACCGTTTAAACGCTGGAGTGTACTGAGTAAGTATGTTAACGTTGTCAGCAGCTTATCATCATGTTAGCACCAGGATCAGCATTCGTCATTGCTGTACACGTTTGCCGTTTTTGTTCAACTCTGTCATAGACAAAGTGATGGAAGATTGTCTAGGAAATTCACGGAATGCTTGCGTAGATTTCGTACCTGATGGGAGAGTAACTGATGTTGTCATGCTTGTGACAACGTAAGGCTGGCAATTTTCAAACGACGTGCACTATCTCGCGCTCTGTGAAGTACTCCAGGCTCTGCTTTGAAGCATCAAAGCGCAAGGTGCTTGTGCAAATTACGCAGGTTTAATGTTAAATAATGAGTTTATGGAGGTTCTAGACCGGTTTGTATATGGGCATTTTGTGTGTTGGGAACTTGAATCCAGAACGACAGGAGTGTAGGGAATGAACTAGACATTCAGACCTGGAGGGCTGAGTCGATGTGAACTAATCTGAGACATCTCGCGATAGACACCCCGTATGTTGTTTTTGGATTGCTCATTTAATGGGGATGTGAGAGTTCTGTTATCTTATGACTGTAACTTTCTGGAAGACATGAGCTGTCCTCAAATATTGGTCCGTTGGTATCTACGTTCAATTGTTCGCACCTAGTGGGGTCGACACTTGTGCAGCGGTGGGATTAATAAGCAGATATTCTTTAGCGAATGTCAAGCGAGTTCATTCACTTAATCTTTAGGTACATGTGAACTTAGGTGGCTAAACCATATTCTGTGGATGTCTGTTAGTCGTCTCTCATTGAGCAGTTTGCCAGTACTGCGACCGACTGGCTTAAGGTGAAGCAAAGCTCATGCCCGAGAAAGGAAGAGAGCTACAAGTGGATTGGCCAATGTTTGACCGTTTCCTCTTAATTAGGTACGTTATTTTTCTTTGTAACGTTGCTTGCAAACAACTTTTGTCCACCCAGTTTCAAGGTTTTTTTTTTGGAAAGTAATATTCCCATGTAGCCGTTTAATATGTGACTGTTTTTGACTTGACGGGCTTCGGTCACTCATAATTGGAACTGGTTGTGCCTCAATTTATGAAGTAAAATTTGTTCTGTAATCGAGTTTTCTTTTACACTTTGGAAACCTTGCTACGGAATGAACCTGTGATTATAATGCTGAATCACTCTCATACAATCCTGGTTTGATTTTACTTGTGTTCATACGTGATGTTCCGGATAGTTTGAGCACCCTTCTCAATACCACCGGGTGTATCTCCAGTTTCCAAACCTGAGAATGTGCGTTCTATATGCGAACGGAATACGGTTGTTCAGCCAGTACGCAGTCATTACCAATGAATGTATTCTTAGTGGATCCGTGGTTAACAGCCGGGTACATTATAGCTTCGCTTGGGACGATCGACATCACACAACCAATTAACATGCGAAGAACGACCAAGAGGCTGAGCATCATTGGATCAAGAATCAACACATGACAAAAGGTACACCATCCAATTAGACCAAACAGACCGCTGGCTACTAGAGGTGGACGAACGAATTCCAGTCCTGGTTTTGATTCCCCGGAGAGCATTTGGGTAAACCCCATGCTATCGTCTGTTTTGAGCTCGCCTAACGGCACTTCCCATGTCTTACTAAAATTAGAAGGAACCGATTTCCATTGATTATTCGTCCGTCTCGTAAGAATCCATCTATTCCTACAGGGCCTACATATCAACATGCACCCAGGTCACATTATGACCACTGCCGCCAACACAGTTGTCGCGCGTCTGTGTTTCGAGAGGATGAACGCACTGTACACGTAAATCGCAATCTTATGGTTTTGTCGCAGACATCTATTCAGTATGAATAAGCGGATGACAAATAACTGTTCACTGCCTTGGCTTGAAATGCCCCTAGTTAATTATGCAAGCGTTCAAAACGAAAACATTTTAAATTCCAGTATTTAACCAAGGTAGTCTGTCATCCAAGATACTAAGAATATCCCGTAAATCTTGTTTCAACCCCTGTTATGTTTCGCGTTGTTGTTCTTTGCGTTAGATGCTCCGGACTGCTGTTCTCTATCACAAAAAAAATGTAGTGTTTGATGCTTATCGATTTTCAGCACACATTTCTCCATCGAGCTTTTGTGCGATTCACAAATGTACATGGTGTTTATGTTCGCACCTACCCAAAATGCACGTATTTTGTTACAACGTGCGTTGCGTCGCATGCACGTGACATATCGAATGTACGAATGTATGCAAAACAGACCCGTTTCTCATGTGTGCACCCAGCGTTTTCGTGCACACTTGCGCGTGTGATTCCGTTATTCGCATTATCCAGCTTGTGTTCTCTCTCAATCGATAGCACGTTTGCGTCCGAACGAGTCTGACCGTTGAGTGCACTCAGATACACTGGTTTCATGCTATATCCGAATGCTCTCTTTGCGTCTGTAATTCGGTTCAAGTCATGTAATGCGTTATGCTCGTTAATTGTTATTGTAAGCTGTTCATTTTGATCAGCCCACTCGCAAATGGACATGAACAGCAAGGTTTGGCGAACCGCGCTACATTGGGTTGCGAGGGACGTGCGTAATGTTATCTTGCGTTTGTCTGTCTTTCCCAGTAGATGCTTGTATGGTTCCAAACTTTAGGTTTTCGTTCCGTGTATCGTGTGAAGTTGACTACTATACTACATTCCACATCATGGGTATGATATTGTCAGACTACTCGCGCATGGTCATTTGAGGTAGCCAGCATCCGAACGCATAACCTGATGAACACAGAAAAATAACAATGACCATGATTTTTTTCTTCGAATAAATATTATCTGGAGAAGTTTTGTGCTTGTAACTATTAGACATCTGTTACACCCATATCTTCTAGCTATGAATCTAACAATTACTGTTGATGACTGAACCGCAGTTTGACCGAAAATCCGCGCTGAATTCGACGGAACGCTTGAATTCATGAGAAAGTTCCTTTTTTTGTGAACAGCGCTATTATCTCAGTCCTTAGTTGTCGTTTAACAACTGACGTTACATGCGGAAAAATAGCTTGTTTACTCCTTGATAGGCGGATCGAACATGTTATACGACCACTCAGCTGGTGCGAATCGAATAATATGCACACTCTGACCCTCATAGTTAGTAAAACAGGTTTAACCGTACTTTACCAGAAGCAGAAGTTTGTCTGAAGCCTGTATTCTCCATGCTCAACTATGCTCAGAAAAAATTCCCTTATATCTTTTTAAAGGCAGGTTGTTACCAAAACTAATATCGCTTTTTCAACTGGCTTCAAAATTGCAAGGACATTTTTAGGGTTGACGCTTAGTAACCAGGTATTTCTGTCTCTGTCACTTGCATTCCATTTTCCCAGTTTACAGTATTATTGTAAAGGTAATAATAAGCGTAGGGGAAGCCATCTGACCTTACATGTAAAAAATGGTGTGTACTGTCTTCATACGATCTACTTTTCTTGATTCACCAACTGGGCTTGTTTGTGACGAAGATGCGAACAGTTGCGCTATTTTGAACCATTGTTGTTCGAATCAAGTAAGATGATTACGCGAACAATTTGGTCGTTCGTAAGCACAAACAATTTCTCACACATTAAGGGTGCACGTGATCAGCCAGATTGGTAACGTCGTGAGTATTCAAACCAGCAGTTAGAAGCGTTATCCAACCTGGCAATGGTTTACAATTCGATCCTTTGCATACCCGCAATCACACGATTCGTTGTTACTTGTGCTATGTTTAATAACATTTTTGTTCCACATTTATCATTTTCATAAATAAGCCGCTGTCGGAAAATTTCCATAAGTTCAGAAGTAACGATTTGACGACCAATTGTTTTCGATAGTTCTTTCCCAATTAAATAGGTTCCAGCAAGACGTCATATGACAAACCACAAAAACAAGCAGCGACTGTTTTTCTGCGGTTTGTCTCATGACGTCTTGATGGAATCTATTTAGTTGTATTGACTTGAGAAGGAACTATCGAAAACAATTGTGCGTCAAATCGTTGTTTCAAATAAGTCGTTGTTGTTCAGGCCACGTTATCGTCTGGTTGGATTCATTACCGATTCGTCATCACAAATATTTCGCAAAAGTAATACTCATACTTAACCGTCATAGAATCATTACGGAAAAAACAGCAATGTTATATCAAAACAGAACGATGTATTGGGCGTGTTCTTCGTCACAGAGGACCTAGTCGACTTGGCTAATTCAATTTGGAAACTAGTCGTCAACTGTAGTTTGTCTCTGTTACATCGTTAGTAACTTTTTGGGTGTTTCTTTGCCATTTTACTGACCACATTGGAGGCGGCGCCGGACAGTAAATGTTGCAGAGATCACCTTAGATTGGGTTTTGCGAATCAACGCGGTTGTATAATGGGTACTGCACGCACCAAAAAGCATAACATGCATTCTACTTGACTTAGACATACCAAGAAAATTATCAGTGAGCCTAATATCAGTAGTTCTACACCGGAGGCTGTTTTTTTGCTCTACTTACTACTGCCACGAACTCATCAGTTTCTGCTACCAATATCGTTCGTTCACGATCATTTTTCGTCACTTGAACTCGCTTTCCTTTCAGTTGATGCATTCCCTAAAATTTTAACCAGATGATACACCCCGCAACATTGCACTTTAATTGTGAGGTTGAACGTTGTTATTAGTATGCCCTGTCCTGACAACTCATTGTTATTCTCTCTATTGATCTAGACATGCACCTTTGTCCGGTTCAACTTCAACGTCATACGGGGTTACTTCACTTCCTACCTTGGATGATCAAGTATCCATAGATTATAAATTACCACCAACGACTCTTCATTCATTGCTCTCGCATACCCTACCTCTGTCCATGGTTCAGTCGCGAACTGCTTTCGGAACCATACCTCAGTCGCTCATGTCAACAACTTGTTTCAATGGCACACCTTCCAGTTTTACAACCGGTGGCGATAACAGCACTAGTCTATCTGGCTCCTCATCACTTTCTTCCTCACTCGTTTCCTTGCATTCAACTCCTCCCGGAGCCAGTTTCCTATCGAATGGCCCACCCAGTCATATTCTTTCTTCTTTAACACAACCATTATCTACCACGTCACGTTGTTCTCTCTGGCTCAAACTACGAATATGTCCTTCCTGTCTTACACCTGCATCTCCAACTACCACCTCCCAGTTACCCTCAGCGAACATCACATCAATCTCCTCCGCTCCATTGACTGCCAATTCCACCGTCGAAGGGGCTTCTACAGAAAATGGAACTGGGAAGAATGGTGCAAGCAATCTAACAATCCAATGTCCTCTTTATTCACAGGCTTGTCCGTATGCTCATCCATCTGCGAATGTTCGAGTTGATGCGGGTTATGTTACTGTGTGCTATGACTTTATCAAGGCAAGTCTCTGTTCTGTTGCTGGACTTGGGGTTCCTAAGTTGCCTGAGCTCCATGCATCATTTGCACTGTTATTCCTAAATTATTCATTTACCTGCTACATTTTCCGTTCGTAATAATTTAAATCAACCAATTGTTTTCTTCATCACAGATATTCTTTATGCCGACTGTCATAGAGACTTGACGTGGTTCCGTTTGTGTACTAGATCCCTAAGATGAGTATAATAATCTTCATCATGAACTCGGTACGACTAATCTTAGCTGAAAAATGCAATAGAGGGACAGGGATACTCATGGTTAAGGTTCGTTT
Source organism: Paragonimus kellicotti (assembly GCA_014220965.1). Classification (NCBI taxonomy): domain Eukaryota; kingdom Metazoa; phylum Platyhelminthes; class Trematoda; order Plagiorchiida; family Troglotrematidae; genus Paragonimus; species Paragonimus kellicotti. Next base: position 35,607 of record LOND01000081.1, read on the forward strand.
GGCAGTTGTTTCTACGTTTTTGTTACAGTATGGAGTCGTCCTTCGAAGTTGGACGACCACCATCGGCATTTTTGATATTATTTAATGTTACTCACAAGTAGTTTGACATTAAATGTCAATTCTTATTCCGCTGTCACAATTTTTGAAGGAGTCGATATCCACTTTATGTCGCGACATACTGGCCAATGATAACTTCTTGCCCATTTTTCATTCAACCATGTCTCACAATGTTGCAAAGTCGTCACTTCACAGAATCACTCCGTATTCATTTCTACAAGACATGGTACGATTGCGTACACCTAATGATGTAATGTTGGCGGTCGTTTGTCCGTTCATTTCGACGTCTCCAGATTATCATTTCTTTTCCAGCTATCAGTACATTTCAAAAAACGAAAAATATGTTAATATCCACCATTTGCTTTGTAACATTTGATCCCTGAGACTGATAGTTTTACACTGAATTCTATATTCAAGTGTTTTGGAAGACCTGATGCCCACCGTTCCACATGTACCCTTCACTGGGTGAAGGGGTCTGCGGTTCCATGTGGTGGTGCGCATCTGGGTGACGTCAGGAATGTCTAGAGTGAATGCCAGCTTTCCTGGAAGTTTAGATGATCTGCTTCTATGGTTACCGAGATCTTCAGCTCTTCATACCCTTGACTCCCTTCTTTGGGGCTACCGTTTACAAAATGTAAAAAGTAGCCGCTAACAATTGAAACGCGATGTACAAATCAAGTTTCTAGAGATCCAAGAATCATTCTTGTTGAAGATTCGAGCTTCTTGCCTAATACGTGCGTTTTTGTGCTTCCAATAATTGGTTGTTTGTGATCCGCGTATTACTAAAAATAGAACTGAGAGGCAGCCTTGAAGTCCATATGTGACCCTGATTAATTTTTCTTTCCATTCAGTTAAGACAGCCTCAAACTTGAGTTCTTTATCTGTATTTGTCAGGTTACACTGTCCAGGAAGAAAAATTTTTGTTGATTCACAACTAGGTCGCTTCATCTATTAGAATGTGTAAATGTACTCCGAGTGATTTTAATCACTCTCATCAAAATGAACGCATCTCGAATCTCTCATTGTTTGTTTGATACACTAGGACGCTGTATTCTTGGTGCGATTATCCGTTCACTTCATCAACCTCACTGGTAATCAGCCCGCTTTGCTCCGGAACAAGGCGCCTGTTTGTTTAGTCCAGACAGTAAACGATAGATAGTGAACACATTTCTGTTGATAGTAGTGTTTTTCTCTTCTTGCAACGATCAGTCTTGCCACAACGTCTAATAAGTGAAACGAATACTTGATCCACGTGAAGTCGGTCTGTTGTGAAGTGGTTCCAGACGTTTGGTTAACCATAATGAAAGTATGTGGTATTAGAATCGAGTCGAACGGCACCTCATCCCTATGAATTTTTGACGTATGTATAGCCGAGCCCGTTTACCCTGTCTCCGAATACGAGCACATCAATCTTCCCGCTTCGTTTCGTACTTTTTAAAGTTATTCCCATTTACAAGCGTTTTTTCTCCCTCGGTTTCCATCGTACAAAATCTGGCTACAACCTTTAATGGGAACCTCATTTTGCCTAGATGCGTCCTTTTTTCCAATAGAAGTATCCCAGTTCATATTGAGATGGTAACTCGTTTTATCACTAAAATGGGCGTGCCGAGCACTCAACTGTTCAGGCAACCACGGACATTTTTTAACCCACGACGTGGATCGCCTGGTAATATTTCCTGAATTCTTCTTTCCTTGAACGATCAAAATTTTCGTTCATTTAACTTCGTATGCATCAGTTACACAAAACACTACATTTCTGTGCTGTTCGTCTGTTATCTTTCAAGGACTTCTGATCGTTGTTTGAACAATCTCAAAAGCAGCCACATTATCAGTTGGTCTATCATCGTGCTTTCTGTTGCAAACTCGTCCCGGCTTTCTTTTGTTATTTATTATAAAATTCGAGACCAGCCTGAAGTAATACGAGTTTTTTTCGCGACTACCGTTATCCAGCTTAGTTGCCTTCATGATTTCCCGATCATTTTCGAGAAGCAATGCGGTGATGTCAGTCCACATGACGACGCCTGGTGTTCACTCATTCCTGTCTTCATTCTGCCGGTCTTAATTGACTGCAACTGTGAGTTAATCAGAGCTGTATCTCACTGTTGCCTTTACTTGCAGGGTGAACACAGTTAGGATGTCTGTCCAAGTGACACCGACGTTGTTGTTTACTATACGCCGTACCCTTCACAGATAACTTAACTTGCTTGATTATCCACTGTTGAAGCACTTTTCAGCCTGTTGGTCAACAGAGACAAGCAGTAAACCTGCAAAGCAAGTCGATAAGCTCATTACCATAGACAGATGAGGCTTACCCACTCCGAACTGTACTGTTGCTTACATGGTGTCCTTTTCACACGGAGCAACTCTACCTACGAGTACAACACTGCGACAAAATGAACTTCGCTCCGAGAAGCCTCTATCTTGTCTTATAGGCTTGTGATTCCCATCTATCTAATCTCATTGCCCTACAGCTTGATAACACAACGAGCAAGTGACCCGATTGACTTCGTTGATGTTGTCAGCTATTATTCTACGTTTCTGGCAACTTATGAACGTAACTGGATTCATTTATAGATGCAAACAATGTGTGATATAAATTCTTACCATCTTGAATTTGTGCTGTTATCTAAGTTTTTCTAATGTCTAAATAGATAAGTATTACGCAGAGTGCATGAATTCAGTAAATCTGATAGTTGTCGATCTGAATCTACTTGATTATTGTCGATGTCAAGCGTTCATGACCCTTTTCAACTTTGTTCTATGCCTTCTAGTTGACATCATTTACTCCATGACTGTTTTTCTTTGCTTTCTTCTTGTCTGTTTTTCAATTATTTCATACGATGATCTATCCCGTAAAAATTCCTGCATGTTTGCAACACCGGTTTGATTTTACGACCGAATACTCGCCAAGTAGTTAAAAATAGTCACTTACGAGTCAAGCTAACGAAGATTTTGATTGCGTTGCATATATTTTCTCGCAATGTTGCACAGGTAATGGGCGATAGTTTGAAAGGAAGAGTAACTCCTCTTAAGAATTGTTCCGTTTGATTGGCTTCTAATTGAAGACTTGTTGGTTTGTTTCTTCTGCGTCTGTTTCGTTGATGTGTCTGACGACTAGCGTGCCAGATCATTTGCATATTGTGCGGGCATGGGCCTTATGATACTCAGTTGCTGTCGGGGGTCTGAAGCGTTGGCAAGGTTGACCAGCCACGCTGTCGGTTGGGAGCTCGATCCGTGAGTCTCACAGCCCGAGTGCCAGTGTTTACCCATTCCTGGGAGTACTTGATGCAACTGATTTACTGCAACCATCGGTACGGGCTCTGTAACGGCAGATGATGCACTTCGGTGCAACAGGCCACGACAAGCGTCACTCATGCAACACATGACCATTCGCATACTGAGCAGAACTGCCAGGACCGCGCCGAATCCGATTCCACACAACGAAAGCTGTGGACATTTTTCAAGTTTTGCACCCGCTGCAGCCATCGTTCCACAAATGCACAATCCACCAACACCATAAAGTACCACTAAACATAGGGCAGAAACAAATTGAGGCACATCATACAGTCGCTGTTGAAAACCGTATGTGAGTAATCCTCCAACTGGGCTACTATTGGAGGTAATTGATGAGTAGGCGGTATTAGCCACTGGTCCTGGTGTGTGAGCTATCACAGGCAATCCTCCACCTGCATATGACGGGCCCGTACTGGCCTCCGCAGTCAACTTTCCTTTCATAACCTGTTTGCTACTTAACGGCGTAGGCTCTCTCCACAACCAAAGTCGTATCCACTCTAGAGTAACAATGGCAAGCATAATTACATTCATCAGAACTATCATCACACTTATCATTTGACATCCTTCTTTCATTTTGAGGATCGCGATGAGAATGGTGATGATGCCACAAGCGACCAGTAGCAATGTTGAAACAGTTGTGAAACAACAGAGACAACGCGTGACCTGATAAGCTTTGTATCCAGGATATCGTGTTTCCGGTTTTTTCTCATTTGTTTTAGTAGTTGGATAACCGTATGGTCCAAGGTCACCGGGTGGGGGTAATGATGGTAACTTTTCTGACCCTTCGCCCACTGACCCCATTGTTTTAAGCCTTTTAAAAGCGTTTTGACTCACTGATCGTCCACTGGAGGATTGTTGTATCATTCTTGGGGCACTGCTGCTTGATTGCTGAGGGAGAACGAAGCTCTCATCATCCGGATGAGACATACGCGAAGAACCAGGTTCCTGAACGCTTTGTGGCATTCTGGGCACCTCGATATTTCGCTGTTCTGAAACTTGCTGAGCGTGTTCAAATGGAACGGGCAGGGGATCTGGCATTGAACCTTCTACCATAGTGGATCTAGACGGTTCCGACATGGGTTGATCCGATGTAGCAGATTGTACTCCAGACCCTTCTTCCCGTATGGGTTTATTCCAGTTACTTTGTCGAAAACTGAACAAATTATTCGGGTTCACTGGAGCATTTTCAACGGGCTTTGTAGTAAACACACGGACACATGGTTTGTTAATTCCTGTTTGCTTTTGGTCCGTGTTATCCGAGTACAACTCCAGTCTAGTTTGTAGCATGTGCCTGGAGCTAAGATTGTCAATATCGGTGCTTTTTCGCGGTTGATGAAATATCTGGCTGTGGCAACATGGATTAGAATGCGACTGACACTGCACAATTGTTTATTATTACCAAGTTGTTCGATTCTTTCCGGTCAGCGCATTTGAATCTGCTACCGATCGATTGCGTATCAGTCTGCAAGTGATCACCGGGCCTAGTTCGGTGAAAACGACTGTCACGAGAACTACATAATCAGCTCATTTTCTTTCATAGCGTTTGCCACAAATTTAGATTTTTATGGTGCTGCATTGTGATATACCGGTGGTGTGTCAAGTCATACCTACTAGATACAGAGGTCTATTGGTTACCTAACGTTTATGTGCATAGTTTTTGACAGGACGATCTCGGTTGGTTACTCACCTAACATAGTTTCGAGATGTCATCGTTTCAAAGCACAGGGTTTAATGCGGAAAATATTATAAAAAACGCAACAAAACGATTCGTCCTAGTGCAAGGGATAGTGAGAACAAAATTGATTTTTTCCCCATTAAAATGATGACAGCTTTCTATTCATTTTAAAAACACTCTAGTTAAGCTTACTGAATGCGAAGTGTCACATCATTTCAAAGGTTTCCACACAAACTTGCGAAAGAGCGTTAGGATTTTTTGTTCACGATGCCCAACAACAAGAGTCACATATTCGTCCTTTGTATTAAAGACAAGTTTAAGTGTTTTTATTTTTACGATTTGTAATTTGGTACTTTTTGCTCTTTTATCGGTAGCGGTAGTGATGGAGTGTAAAAGATAGAGCCTCCAACTGTAAACTATATCGTCCACACAACTGCACAATCCGGAAGTATGGAGAAAACGTTTTGTGCTAATCGATTCGTTCATAGCTTTGGAACAAATCCAGGTATTTAAAGCCAAGACCTCTAAGTTGTTCCCTCAACCGTCAACTGATCTCGGCAAGCATGGACGGCTGTACATTTGAGGCCTTTTGACAATATCAACCCTACGTTTATTCTTATTATAAGACTCAATGTAGGTTAGCATTCTTTTTTCGAATACCCCTCATTTGTTTCTTTTTGTCAGAGTGTTATGAAACTATGCAGCTTTTTACTTAATAACACTGTAAGGACTTTTGGCCGGCTTCGTCCCAGCGGAAAACTGTCTCTTGCAACGTGTGTACTTTTATTTCTTTGTGAATCTCTTATACTGATCCATTACGGTTTCTACCAGACGTTTCCTGCTTAGTCGTTTCTTTACTCAACGGTAACTCTACCGATAAATGGGTTTACAAAAGCGTTGTTATGTGTCATAATGCTATCCGTTGTATAGGTGTGGAAACGGGTTCTAACAGTAATTTTTCTGAGTCGAAAACCACCGGAACAATGTTGCCGAATTTGTCGTGTTCTTGTTTAGCGTGTAACTTACGAGTTTGCATTTATTTTTCGAGAACATCTGTTTTTCGTCAATGGTCGGTGGGAAATCGGGTTTATGTGTTTTGCAGTTTGCTGGAAATTCCTCGAATATTTTATTCGGTCAAATTGAAGGATCTGTGATTCTCTCGATGAGACCGTGTTTACAATGAATCCGCCGATTTTTATTGGATAAAACCCTATGATATTACTCCGGATAGTTAATCCAAACTTTGCACTGCAAAGAAGTTCAACGAAGTGTTTCTTTTTATCATATACTTGATCGCAGTGTGAATCAATGTGGTTTCTGGCATCCTCTGTAGCGAACTGCAATTCCTCTGCCCCACACAATTCTGAGCATTTTTTACTGACCACTAATATAGCATCATGGGACCGCCAAAGCAACGAGATTGATTTTTGTTCGGTTATCAGACTAACTGTAGCACAGTGAAATAGTTACCAGTGCCAATGAGTTAAAGAACGTCGATCGTGGAGAGCTTTCTGTTGAGAAGTCCTGTTTGTCAGTCAGTTTGCCGGATAATTTGATGGATTCCATGTGAAACAGTGATTGGCCACGTAACTGAGTCCAAATGTGAAATTTTTGAGCTCTCAACGTGGCTTGGCTACTCAGCTGGTAGAACGCATACCGCGTTTGGGCATGCTGTTTTTGTAGCTCGTTTGAATCGGACTAAAGCTCAGACTTTTCACAGTTAGGTCTTTATTCAACTTATGAAGTCTGCCCACACTTACTTATAAGTAATACTTTTTTCGTATGTCATTGCATAAGACGGAACGGTGTATGCACATACAAAATTCAAGCATGGACTGTACAACTCAACGAAACTACCCCCGGAAGACTGCTCACCGCTAGGCCGATTTGTTGATGTCTTTTGTTTTGAAACTAAGGTTTAACTCCTCGGTACACTTTGTTATTGTCAAAGGCTGTAGAACCTTGTTTTGATAGGTAGTTGTATATTGTCAGCTAATACAAAGTACCAGATAAATGTTACATTTATGAACAGCAACTTTACATCAAGAGTACACACTTCCTCTCTTCAGATTAGTGTTATCCAGAATTTCATGCATTTTGAAAACCCCCTCCTGACTAAATTTTGTGATCCTTGTGTACACTGGCTGCAAATCATTCATTAATTTTTTGAATCGTTTGTGGTAAGACGAGCTCTCTGTTGCAGTCTTTGTTCGTTATACCTTTTGTGTTTTATCAGTGGTACCTTTATCAAATCAACACTCACGGTTTACAGCANTGTGTGAATTGATTGCCTGCTCTGCCGCATGTTTCCCCGGTGCTCACATTCTCTCTGTGTACGCCACGTGATGTGTGGTGTTAATATTATCCAAACTCACAATCGGTAAGCATGCGTGCTGCTGGGTTTGTCTGTCGTCGCCTGCCGAAACCACATGTACGCATATTATTGGTCATAGAGGTACAACTGAAAAAAGTTGTGTTACTCATGGTTCTGTTCGAAGAGTGGATGAATAGATAGCCAAAAATCCGTGTTACTCTTCCCAATATGGACTCACTTATTTGCTCGGGATTAGCTACCTAACAATGGAGGTGGTTCGCGTGACCTGACCAATTAAACCCCCCTTCATCATTTTGTTGAACTAACCTGACAGTCATAATCGTTGGAGTGCACATTTGACAGTTTCATGCTCTCTGAGCTTTTTTCAATACACATGTTGAGCTACCATGCTCCGGCGTTATCGGCTGAGTTTAGATCGGGACCGTATTCGGTTTAGGTTTTGGGCCGTGTCCGTTTCCACTATGGCTGGAACTACCGTTGTTCCTGGTTGTAGTCTATGAGGCAGCAGGTCAACGAATAACTATACGTGTATGGAGAAGAGAATTCAAGCAAAAACAATAAAAAAAATAGGGGAGAAGAGTCAATAGCGTTGTGAATATCAACTCTCCTTTAATTGCGGCGCGCTGTCACGCCTGAAATATTTGCCAACCGATGGTCTGATTAGCGGCCAGTCTCCGGCGATGGCAGGTGGCATTTATCAGCCTTGCTCGATGGGGTGATCAAAACCTTCCTGGCTCGAGATTACACTATCGCTTGGTCACTGTTGGCAGCCGCGTTAAACAGTGCGCGGTGCATCAGGCGTTCCGTCGTATACAGATTACCTGAACCAGCTGGCGTAGATTTGGCATTTTCATAGTTTTGGTGATTGGTCTTTCCAACTACGCACCGACTGGCTGTTGCTTTGCTCACGCCGTCAGTTCATTTTACACAGCCTAACAGGCGGAGATAACGATAGTTAAATACCGAGGACTTGCATGCCTTTTCCACACGACTAAGCCTGGCCTCTGTTCTACAGGGCAACACTGAGTACATATCCTCATAGTAAGTCCTCTCTTTAACCGACAGTCTGACGTCCGTAATGCTGTTGATGGAGTCTACTAATCGCTCTTGCTGTTTCAGTGCAGAAAAAAAAATCGTGTTGCGATATGTTAACATTTCGTTTACTCTCACCAGTCGCACACATANAACTTTCATTCGAACCATGATGTAGAAGTAACGTCTTGTCAAAAGAGCGGTTAAATTCTAACCCATTTTAGCGTTAAATTTTTTGGTCATCCGGTATGTAATCCCTGGTAGAAACTGTGAAACATGGATAGGTGATATGAATCTACCTGGCCATTTGTTATAACTCCAGTTAGGCTGGTGAGTTCTTGTCACCTCTTGATTGGAAAGGCATCGACACTAGTGGGGATTTGTCTGTGTCCCGTGTCACATCCTCTAGATGCTTTCATTATCAATGAATTTAGTACACTTAATCCCTCTCAATAAACAATGACATAATTGTCACTCTTCGATACACTGGCCCATTTGCGAGTTTCATGTCATCAGATTAGGCTGCTCAGTGGTATTGTGGGAAATCGTCGAGTTTTCCCTTGTAGGCGTTCACCGGCTTCGTTTCAGTTGTAGTTCGCAATAGACTCGCAATTCAGCTTCCCGTTTCACTCTTATGATCAGTCATTACTTGTTATCTATTTGGTCGGGGCAGCTGCACTTGTTTGTGTATTCCATTGACCCGGCTGTCAGGCTAGTTCATTGCCATCCCCTTTCGACTGTTATAGTAACACCAGTATTGGAGTACCATCGGTTTTGGAAGATAGAAATGAGCACACTGAAGGGGTATTCTTTGGAAGGCCTTTTAAGCAGCCGGTAATTTGTTATCACCATTAGCTGAGGCACAACTAATTTCCATCCAACCATGTTTAACGAAATAACTATGCGTTTTTCTGTGCCCGAAATCATATTCTTGGTTAAAGTTAATCATTTCGCGGGTTTTTTCAACGTAATGCACTAATGTCTACCTTTTATACCGATTGGTTTATCATCTAAGTTTTGTACTATGGTGTGACTGCCTTGTGATTCATGTGATAAGCCACCCCAATTCCGATTAGCATGAGTTCTGATTGTCGTTGTGATTTTTCGACCACATTTTTACAGATTTCGTTTATATTTTGCAGTTCAAATCGGCCTTTGTGCTTCTCTCGTTCAGTTTGTTATGGTAAAACCTTCTCAGTCTCGTAACACAAGTTTTCATTCCGCTAATTCACAACGCTTCCTACGCTTGCCAGTCATATTGTATCGTCTTTTCATGCTGGAAGTGGTCAGATAACCGGTTGGGCCTCTGTCGCCAACATTTCTCTCGTACTTCACCTCACCGAATACTGATTGCGGTACGCGCTCCTACGCTATCTGTGAAAACATTATACTGGTGAACAAATCCGTGTTATTTTTTTAGTGCAGATTCCCACTTTATCTGAAGCTAGTGTTTGTGTATCACACGCGGACCGATGCAGAGTGGAATTTTGGACAAGTCAATTCCGTTTTTTTTTATGCCCATCCTGTATAAGTAGTGTTCTTCCTTGAGTGCTTTTAATTTTTACCAACCTTTCACGTACTAGTTATGTGGTTTTTTTTAAATCTGGTTTACGTTTTAGCGAAAAAATTGCAAGCATAGCTGCTGTAAATACTACCATCCTCCGGCCCATCAAATCGAGGCTGTGTTGAAACGTGGCGACGAACAGAAGAAGTTGTTGGAAAGGCAACAACGTCTTTTGGACACTAAGGTCAGTGTTATTCCATTCTAATAAACTCTGCTGACTTTCACGTTAGTTTTCTATCACGTTCGTAGTGACTAATGGAGTCGTTTGTGTGTACTAGGATATGCGTTTATGTTGTGTGTTGAATAACGTCAGTCAACCACGAGTATGTATGGAGCGATGATGTTCTAGGAAAACTGGGATGAACCGTGGGCGAAGATAACTCGTTTCAGTGGAATGCGTACACAGTGTTTTCCAATTCAATGTCAGGATGTATACTGAACGAGCGTTTAGTGAAGTGAAATTAGGAGTTCAAGAGACGTTGATGGCGTGGTTGTAAAGATGAACGACAATATAAAATACGGTGGAACAGTTGTGGTAGAAGGTTGAGAGAGAAGAAAGAAATTGTTTGTGGACAAAAAGTGAATAGACTGATGACTAGTCCATCTTTTGCCTATAACGGCAATCAAACGTAAACGAACAATTGAACATATCTTTTGTGTGTACATGCTTCCGAATCCGTACTAAACGGATATATTGTGAAGAAACTGCCAACATGTAATCACATGCATTCGTGTGTGTATTCTGCCTTTGGATTACTTTAACAAACACATCTGGGAGAATCTATGATAATGTGGTATAGTTCGATATGAATATAAACTCCAGTTGGGAGGTAATATTTCCAATTTTTCGTCGTGTGGTCTACTTTGTTTTGTTTCTGTCAACTCTCCGAAGTAGCCGGGATCTGAATCTACGGCTCTACATTCAATGGTAATCATCATATATGTGTACTGGAATGTCACGCGTTCATGTATGCATCATTCTTCCTTCTGTGTATCTCCTGCTTGCCTTACCAGCGCAAAACGTCTTTCTGCTATTTCTCTACAGGCGACTGATTGTTTCAAGGACTTTCTCATTCGTGAATTATTGTTAATTACTGCATCCATAATCACTTGAAACGCGAGCAGTTCTAAAAGAAGGAGTCGAGTCATTTCAAACAGACTGTTTATTACTTTTGTACAAAGTTTCAAATACGAGAGATAGGTCGCTTGTTTCAGCTCTTCACAAAAAACGAATCGCCATTGAATCCCGTTATCTATTGATCTATGTGCATTGTTCAGCCGTGTGGCTGACCCGAGCGGTCACGCCAATTTTATCTCGCACGTGCCTGTGAGCACGCTCTATTTCTGCACTTCAACCAGAACTCTGTGCTCACCAAGCGCATTCCCTCACCTCGGTTATTTTGGACCATTGCCTAGTGCGTCTGAGACCCCTCATCCAACCCTGATTCAGCATTGGCTCTTACCCTTTCTGTTTGAGTGTCGCTGGCTTAGTGTGTGTGCATGCGTAGTCGTAAGAGCCAATAAAGTACGTTCATTATGTGTGCGTACGTGCGGTTCGGTGGCGTTCCGTCTGAATTGCGTGCGTTCACTTAGGTTTCACTGTGTCTATATGGTTCATTCATGCACACGGTTGGAGGCCGACCTGTGTATGTGCACCTGTGCACTTGTCAACGTGAACATGCTAGCGGTCAGCATCAGTAGACTCGTGGCCACATATGTACCGGGTCACGTTTGCGCATAGAGTACACGCCACAGTACCCCCATCGGATCGGCAAATCGCCAATCGGTTGCCTGAATACTTCGCCCGTCGATATTCTGGATTTGTTTGACATCTGCAACTGCTCACCTACTTTTTGTTTCAGCCAACCAGAGATATACGCTACCGTCCACACTAACCGTGTGTAAACCCTTCATATTTGACCCTCAGGTTTCAACATATCTGACCATGCAGCCACCTTCTCAATCGGGGACTGCGTTTCCGAACCTTTCTCAAGCTGTTTGTGGCTCCGGACTTCCTTGGCCACCGACTAACCCACTCCAACCGGCATCGGTTTATGGCACATATTTGACCGCTGGACAAACCTTACCTGCTACCCTCAACCCAATGGCTGCATTATCCACTCAGTTCGCGTCTGTTTCTGATCCGAATACATCCGCTCTGTTTGCCGCAGCAGCAGCTTTACAACAACAACAGCAGCAGCAACAACAGCAGCAACAACAACAGCAGCAGCAACAACAACAGCCTATAGTCACCCCCACACTAATTTCCGTGTCTCCCACTGCCAAGTCGTCGCTTGTCAACGGAACTGGAATTTTGGATTCATGCACCACAGGCCATCAGTCTTTGAACGCTTCTTCCCGGTCGACACAATTGCCAAGTGTGTCCACGAACGGACACCATTTAGGTCTTCCACCTCGAGTTGTTACTGGACCCGAAGTAAGCCATCACAGTCACTTACATCATAATCATCATCGTCACCCGTAGTCGTTTGATTGCTTTAATCGACCCATTAGATGTTGGCTTTTAATGTTTGTGACAAACTTTTCCACTCTTTTGTTGTTGTTGTTATAACTGAAAACGTTCTCGTTTCGCACGACTGGTAGATTCAATCGGTTCACTTCATTTTTAGTACCATCCTCTACCACTTCCTTCATCCGGTCTGGTCCATCAGGTGTGAGTCTGATAGCGTTTTGGCCCGCTCGCGCACTCGTCCTTTCGCCCTCTCGCTCGCTCCAGTTAGTGTTTAGCGTTGGCGTGTGACACATGATGTGATTGATTTTAATCTACCACTACTGGTGCTTTGTCTGCTGGAAGCCTTAGTGAGAACGTTTCAGACTAGTCGGTTCGTACAGTAGCGCAGCTGGAAAGCGGGGTTCAAGAATGTAGGTGTAAACCCATCAATTACCCAGTATTCGTAGACGATTGGTCACCGGGCCGATCCTGAAGGTTCATTCGAATTTTCGATGTATCATGAAATATTGCACTTATCAAGGTTAATCACAACACTATTATTGATCATAGCCGCCTCTGCGTTTGCGGTCGAAAACAACCAACAAGGATTACGTAAGCGCGTCACCTCTAACGTTCAATTCGAATTTATTCCCACTCCAATCTTCCTCACTTAAAACCGCTGTTTTGGGATGGATGAGACTATACGAAATAACGGTCATTTCAACCTGCGTCCGCTGATCTCACAGTTTGGATTTAATAAGGGAGTATTTTAAACTGTAATTCTGATGACAGCCGACGTTATTATCAATGAACAACCAAACGGAAATTCTGAGTTGGGATTGTTGCTTGAACCATAATGCTCATTACAGCTGACAA
>LOND01000081.1:49767-60641 GCA_014220965.1 Paragonimus kellicotti
GTTTTGAAAGAACTTCACTGTTTGTTCAGCTACATGAACTGAATCGTTGCATGTTCTGTCAGTTCATTCGTTACTCAGGGACGATCTCATTGGTTTGCCCGGTGCAAACGCGAACGATCTCCCAATCTTTCCCTTCCTGTGTTTTAACTAGACTGTGTTCGATCCTGGAAGTTGGTTGAAACGTTCGAGAATACCCATTGAATTAACGCAAGAACAATAATATACTGAACAAGATTTGGTTTTACATGTCTGACCGCGAAATTAATCAATATAACTTTAGAGTTGCCAAGCTGAGTGGGTTGGTGTGTCAATTAGGACTGCGTAATCACAGCAGTTATGCAATGGTTGCCCTAAATGGCAATTAAGTCGTGTTAAATATCAAATCAGGCTATAAACATTCATGCTTGCTGAATGCTATAAGTATCCCCATTATCTGGTGCTCTAATTGTTCAAATATCAGATTTATGTTTAGTCTGAAGTGTGAAGTCTGTCTGCATTTCATATCGTATGATACCCGGCCCAAATTATTCTGTTCTACAAATTCAAACTCGAGACAAAATTCATTGCGTACTTTGCGTTCATTTTGTCTGCCACTTTTCACACTCATTATCATCTATGCAACCTGAATGGGTAGATCAATAAAAGATGGCTTTCAGCGAGGTTTATCTAACAACGGATCACGTGCCACATTGCTCTCAAAATTGGTACGTCGATGATTCCGTTCTCTGCCATAGTTTGTTTTTCCACACTCTGTTTGACAATACCTGCTATTTTTGTGTGACAAGGCTACTGCGATGACCCGGTTCTGTGCCACATTGAGCATAACCATGGGTTGCCTTTGTTGGCAGGATAACAGAGGTTTCCTGTGCAATTGGATGCATTCAGTAGTTCAGAACTCATTCCAAACCTTTACTGTTTTGTACGTGTCGAGGTCAGTTTGAGGACAGGACGATCCTATGTATTATTCACTACGTCCATAGCCAGTGCAATTTCGATTGACCTTAAACGCGTTCTGACTACTGTCTATGAACAGATAGGTCACCACCTGTCACAGTATAACCTCCTAGCTTTATCCACCCGAAATCCTTTGTTCTAAATAGTGTGCATTGCGCCTAGAATCAAGTCTCATTCCACACTTATTTCGATCAGTGTATCGAAATCAAAGCGTTCTACTATGACACGTGTGACGATCGTCACTGTCGTTTCGTCTGCATCTTTCGGAATTGTTCGGTCACCTCGTTTCTCACGATATGTGCTGATACGCGGTCCGCCTAGTCTAATAACCCACTTACAATCATGACCTAGCCCTATTAGTATGTTCTGTGCTGATCCAGTGGTTGTGTGGGAAGAAAAATTATGAGCTTTCACTGCTTTTGATTAGTCGTTGAGTTAGCCTACTGATTTGGCGGCCTATTTTGTTCCCCTAACGAGTGATATGTATATATGTATGTGTGTGTGCCAACAATTCTAATAACAATCGTGCATGTCGTTGTGAGTTAGCTTATTTTGAACTCGACTAGGCTGTTTCATGCCTTCCAACCGTTCGATGTTGTCTGAACTGGCTTTTAGCTGTATTACGCGTTTCCGTTGGTTTTGCTTGCCACCCACAGATGTGCTTTTGTCGTTGTTTAACTGCAAGGCTTGTTTTCAGCGCTTTGCCCCTGCAATCGGCACAATTAATTCTATCCATTTTACTGCTGTCTGCAAATTGCGTCTTTCGGACGTGATCGCTTTTGCCTCAATCAGCCGCCAATATGACCATCGAGATTGCAGCTAATCCTAATACAATCACCACGACCACTGACACTGCCACCGCCAGTGATCTAATTTGTTGGTGTTTTCGTTGTAATTTCACCGTGTGTTAGCGCATTCAGTGGTTATACTAACCTGGATGATTTGGTCGCGTATTCACGTCAAGATTACCCACCCCTGCGTGCGTACATGTGCTCGCCTGCCATGCCTATCCTGTTTAGCTCGGTTATTGCTCGCAGTCGTTGCTTCCTCACTGGTTTGTCTTGCTTCAGCTCACGTGTTTATCCATCTGTTTATCCTTCCGTCTGTCCACCGATGCTGTGTGTAAGGCTTTGTAGTATTCGATGGTTCCACGATTGTGAGCCAGTTGGCATCCCGCTCACCTCCAATTCATTCAGATCTTACCATCTTTCCAATCGCAAATTCGACAGACACAACAGATTATTGCAGCTGCTATTCAGGTCGCCACGCAGTCACGCGACTTGGTGAGTTCTGCGAACGTGCGAGCTACTACTGCTGCTGTTTTGCTGCCACCTGGTACTGCAACCGCTGCTTTTGAGGTTGGGTCAATGCCTACCCTGCCCACGTCATCGTTCAGCACCGGCAACTTAACATCACAGCCACCACCATCATCAGGAGCAGCATCGGCCCCTGCATCTGCCAGTCATGAAGTGCCCACGATGGCCAACACTCCTCTGACCAAAGTTGTTCGGGCTGGCATGAAGCGTGAGGCTGTCAGCGTTTCGAGTGACGCCTGCGGAGTTGGTTTGGATTTGCATGTGGGTGTTTTGCTTCTACCTATATACGCCTTGTTTGCTGTTTTTTTTTACCATTGCGTTTGGGCATTCGCATAACCGATTTTTTGCATTCGTATTTTTGGTGGTAAACTGTTTTATGAGCAACCTTTTACCGTACATACACATACACACACACACGCGGAAGCTAGCTTGTTACACGAATCACGCTGGCTTAATTTCATGTCCAGGTCCCTGCGAGTCCTTGCAATCAATCGCTTGTCTCGCTTTTTGCCTCACTTCACAAACTCGTTGTCGCTATCGTCGTCGTCGACTCGCCTCGCACAAAATTGCACACTTGCGATTCACTTTGCCTTGACGAATTGTACGCGCATCTCTCTCTCTCTCTSTGTGTGTGAATTGATTGCCTGCTCTGCCGCATGTTTCCCCGGTGCTCACATTCTCTCTGTGTACGCCACGTGATGTGTGGTGTTAATATTATCCAAACTCACAATCGGTAAGCATGCGTGCTGCTGGGTTTGTCTGTCGTCGCCTGCCGAAACCACATGTACGCATATTATTGGTCATAGAGGTACAACTGAAAAAAGTTGTGTTACTCATGGTTCTGTTCGAAGAGTGGATGAATAGATAGCCAAAAATCCGTGTTACTCTTCCCAATATGGACTCACTTATTTGCTCGGGATTAGCTACCTAACAATGGAGGTGGTTCGCGTGACCTGACCAATTAAACCCCCCTTCATCATTTTGTTGAACTAACCTGACAGTCATAATCGTTGGAGTGCACATTTGACAGTTTCATGCTCTCTGAGCTTTTTTCAATACACATGTTGAGCTACCATGCTCCGGCGTTATCGGCTGAGTTTAGATCGGGACCGTATTCGGTTTAGGTTTTGGGCCGTGTCCGTTTCCACTATGGCTGGAACTACCGTTGTTCCTGGTTGTAGTCTATGAGGCAGCAGGTCAACGAATAACTATACGTGTATGGAGAAGAGAATTCAAGCAAAAACAATAAAAAAAAATAGGGGAGAAGAGTCAATAGCGTTGTGAATATCAACTCTCCTTTAATTGCGGCGCGCTGTCACGCCTGAAATATTTGCCAACCGATGGTCTGATTAGCGGCCAGTCTCCGGCGATGGCAGGTGGCATTTATCAGCCTTGCTCGATGGGGTGATCAAAACCTTCCTGGCTCGAGATTACACTATCGCTTGGTCACTGTTGGCAGCCGCGTTAAACAGTGCGCGGTGCATCAGGCGTTCCGTCGTATACAGATTACCTGAACCAGCTGGCGTAGATTTGGCATTTTCATAGTTTTGGTGATTGGTCTTTCCAACTACGCACCGACTGGCTGTTGCTTTGCTCACGCCGTCAGTTCATTTTACACAGCCTAACAGGCGGAGATAACGATAGTTAAATACCGAGGACTTGCATGCCTTTTCCACACGACTAAGCCTGGCCTCTGTTCTACAGGGCAACACTGAGTACATATCCTCATAGTAAGTCCTCTCTTTAACCGACAGTCTGACGTCCGTAATGCTGTTGATGGAGTCTACTAATCGCTCTTGCTGTTTCAAGTGCAGAAAAAAAATCGTGTTGCGATATGTTAACATTTCGTTTACTCTCACCAGTCGCACACATAAGACATGCTGGTTATACAACAGGTTACCAAATTGACCCACTCAGCTCATCCGAAATATTGTTATGCAATCAGAACCCGAAGCTACTGGCCTTCAGCGAAGCTGTACTGATCAGAATTCACCAGTTGGGGCTATGTGCACAAAATTGGTTGAAACGATCCATTGGGTTGCCATGGTGTTGAGGACGGTAATACTGAGTGTGAATATGTGCTTGTCCATACCCTCTCTATCTCTAATTGTCTGTCGTGTATAACCTGTATATTGTGTGTTGCGACTGATGAGAGCAAACGAAATGTTAACATATCGCAACATATGTCTTCTTTCTGTACTGATGAAGTTTCTAAAAGGAACCCAGTGTTTCAAGTCTTCGTTGTTGTCATTAGCACGAGCTGATAAAACAATACTGCTCAGATAGGAGTGCTGTTGTTCTAATGCTAATACGACCGAAACATTTGCGAATGGGTCAGAAACCTGTCTGTTTTTTTTTCTGGCCATCTCCTCGTATTTTGAAAGCTACCGCGCTGATATCTGTGGTTGTCTTGTAAGCAATAAGGACAAGGCTAATATGCCTGTAATTGTCGTATTATGTTCTATTACTAATTAGTAGTTCTGACACTTTTTTGAAGATGAAGAGTGACAGCTGATCGGCGTCAGTCACGCGATCCTTCGGTCTTCTAGATGAAACGAACGTGTACGCCTGATTCGTTATCGCATTTATTCTTGAATCAGTGCATCAGTCTTGACTTGGGCCTTGATGCACTAAGGACTACTGAAGGCTACATTGTCTCCTTCTTCTTGTCGCTGCCAACATTCTTGACGGTTTATTTGGAGGCGCTGTGCTATGTTACTAATCACTTCGTGGATTTGGTAATTAATTATTCACGGCTGATATTGAATCTGTTGAGATGTCCAGCTACCGAAATGGTTTCCGGCTGTCGGATTGTTTTGATCATGGAAAGCCTAACGATATCCAACCGAATTGTGGTCTTAACGAATGCAAAATTCCGTCGTTACACTCTTGACTTGCAGCCAGCATGACAACGTTGATCATGATATTTAGGTTCTTCAGTAGGTCTGAGCTGCTTTGCATTGTTCATGTCTGGAAGTATCCAGCTCGCACGTGAATGAAAAAATCACTGTGGTAATCATAGGCTGGGATGTCTCAAAGTCTATTCAGAGTGAAATGCTGGTTCTGTTTATTTGTCTGTTTGTTATGGCACACAAAGAAGGCAGTTGATGAGTTATTGGAGACATTGACGTACGTAGTATGACCAATATGAACTAGCGAACACGTCTGTCTTAACTGGACCACGTCCATTATTTGAGATAAGAGCAGCTTGTGAAAATCTTGGGAGAATTCGCCTAAGTTTTAGCATCCATCACTCATCGTCAAGTGGTTACAGGAGACGGATACCAAAAAATAACAGCCGAGTCCCCGTTCTGAACAGAGATGTGCAAACCAGTTTTCTGCTTTCCGTCACACACTGCTAGCGAACAGTCGATGTATTTATTGACTACACCGGTTCACATTATATTTGGTGGATCGATTTACACTTTGAAGTTGCTTGGATACAATAGTATACCGACCAAGCGTGAAACCATTTTCCCAGCTTTCCGTTTCATTATGCCCGTTCGAACTAGGGTCTACATGGGAACTGTCATACACATTCCACACTCAAAATGACCCCCGTCAAAACTGTTCACTTTTTCCATTTTTATCAATTTTCCGTCTTGGTTGAAGTAACCTAACCGTCTATCATACTAATCGAATCCAAACGTTTACCTTCTGCGTTAGAGCCATCAAATTGGTTTATATTAACTATAAGTTGTTAAAGGTTATTAACTGATTGTTATGCTGTATGACCTATGGCTGTAGTGTTGGAAGTGCACTCCGGGTATGTTTACACTCAAAAAAGGTCTCACTTTAACCCGAGGATTTTGTTTATAATATAGCAGTTTGTGTAGTGTTGTTCCACAACTATGAACATGAGCGTGAACATTCAGAATAATAAGCGTGTTGTTGGTTTTACCCTCGACTACATGCGCCGGATCACATAATCGAGTTAATAACGAGGAAGTCATAAGACGAATTTCGGACAATGAGGACCAAACAAGCGCATTCACGTAAACCCTGAAGATAAGCGGATTTGAATGGCTAGGCTACGTGTTGGAGTACAAACCCACACTGTGTATTCTCTTCGGGACGTCTTGCCCATTGTTCGTTAGCCTGACAAAAGGAAACGAAGGATCGTATTCCCTTCAGTATGCTGTGGGGACTCGGTAACTCGAATAATCTGTGATTGGACATGTTGTGGAAGATGTCTGTCAATTGAATTAGGTGAATGTTACCGTGAACTGTGTATACTTGTTGAACCAAGACAGTGAATTTCGCCGTTGCCTCCTGTTCCATCTTTAACTGGTTTGCTTGTTCACACCATATAGATACAAGATGTTTAAGTTTGTTGAATCAAGCCTCATTCCTCCTCACTGTTTCTCATTGTTCTGTCTTTAACAACCACCGACTTGTTACTGTCAATGAGATTGTGACAGAGAGAATCACCTAATTTGTGGAACGACAGATTGCTGTGTGTAACAATCAGTGTAACATTCTACTGGAATTTGCACAGTTGTTTGACCCTTATTCATCAGAAAGGAAAATATTGTTTTAAAAGAGGACAACACATGCAATACTGACATTTTCTCTTCTTATTTTCGTTACGATATCATTTAAAGTTATAAATAACAACCTAATGTCAACAGCTGTATGCTTTTAGCTTCCACAGATGTGTTTCGATTGGTCTCTTCCGAGTCTCATGTTATACTCACCATGTGAAGTTCACTGGTTTTCCTTTTTTTTTCTTTGTTGACACTATTTTCGGAAACTCTTGACTAACATGTATGTCGGAAAATTCCCATAACATCAAAAGTAACGATGTGACGAACAATTGTTTTCGATAATTCTTTCTCAAGTCAATACAATTACATAGGTTTCATCAAGACGTCATAAGACAAAGCGCAAAAAAACAAGAAGTGACTGTTCGCGAGTGACAATCAAGGCTAATACTAGACTACGCACACAATAATTGGTTAGGCCCAGGCCGGACGTTGACTGGATGTTACGTCACATGGTCAGGGTCGAATGTTTGTGTGGTTAGATTGGATGTGATTGATCTGTGGCCACGGAAGTTGCAAAGACTGAACAAATTTCTTTTGAGAGCACAGGTCAGGGTTGCGTAATCTAATAGCAATCGATTCGGCGGTCGCCAGAATGCGCTGACGGACTGTTTTTGGTTGTGTTGGCAACTCTGTAGACAACCCTGAATGCTTTGCTGATGTCTATGCGATGGTTGGTGTCAGCTAGATGTGCAACAATGGCGCTGGTAATTGATTTACGACAACCGGTTCCAATCCAAGCTGGATGATGTTCCTTGATCCTTTTTGACAAGCGCCTAGTCGTACGACCAACATATTCTGCAGTACAACAGCAGCATGAAAATGAATACACGAGCATTGACTGATCGTGGACTGGTAGCTTGTCTTTCAGGCTCAATCTTAACATCGGCATTGTTGTGAACCAACTTCTTAAGGTTGCCACTGGAAAGGTACGTCTAAGTGACCGGTACATGCAGCGGTTAAACTGATCTGCTACTAGAGTTTTATAAACATAAGTCGTTTTAAGGAATTAATAATTCGATTTTCAACAAACTCCGTCTTGTCTTTCTCATGTTCTGTCTTCCTGAATTTGCTAGTATCTGAAAGTATCCATAACATCTCGGTATAATAAGATTTGTTCAGAATCACAATCCCGGCGCCTTTGTCTGGTCGAGTGAGTAGGATGTCATCACGTGTACGTAAAACTCTCAGGGCATCCAGATGCTTCCGGGTTATCGGACTCTTAGGAGATACAGTCGATTGGCGATATTTGTAACAAATACTGACCAACTCAGATTTAAACTGCTCAAGATTGGCAAGAGATGAGGGACTGAGGTGGAGCGTTTGGTTGAATAGATTCTCAAACTGGACTTCAACAGGGACTGCAACAGGGCCGTATCACACAAACTCAGTTTGACCAGATGAAACCAACTGGATCCATCATCCCACGTTTATATGGACTCCCCAAGATTCATAAAAGTGGTTGTCCATTTAGACCGATACTTGATATGTGCAACCACCGTATCACGGCAACTGCCAAGTGGTTGGCGGATATACTAGAGCCTATACGACGGAAATTATGCCCACTTAGTCTCCGTGACACTTTCGAGTTTGTGGACTCTGTGAGGGACATTAATGTTAGACACCGGCACATGGGCTCCCTTGATGTCACTTCGCTATTCACGAATGTTCCGTTGGTGGAAAACAATTAACTTTTGTGTGATCAGATTGAACAACCCGAAAGCATGTTCGGATTGCAAAAATCAGACCTAGAAGAATTACTTTCCTTGCCTTGTTGTTAACTCTGTTTGAGCTGTATATCTGTTCCAGAGGAAAAATCTCTGCCACAGTATGTAATGATTTTAAATCTCTGTTCAACAATTACATGTTTTTTTCCCATAGCCACACAAAATGACTTGCGTGAGCTGGCCAATCAGTCCAATATGTTGTCATTAACACATAACACATGCAAACCCACTATTTCATTTCGCTACTCGAGTGAACTAATATAAAATCTCTGTAAGTGTTACTAGGCAAACCTTACGTAATCTAGGCACACTCATAAGGCCATGCATTAGTTTAATCAGGGCTAACTTCCAAAAGTAGGAAGTACAAAATCAATTTGTGGTTGCTCTGAATAGAGCATTCTTCGTTCACTGAGAAGATGTGGGTTTACGGTTGTGACCCCATCGTTTCACCATTCATCGCCTGCATACAGCATCGTTCGGCATGACCAACAAAGCTAGCGCAATGGTCTCCGGTTACGTCGCACATAGCAGAGATGACTACTCTTTCCAGGGCCCCATTCTCCACTCCTGTTGACTTTGCACACCCTGAGGATCTCCGTTTATTATTGTCTCGTGGTGCACCTGCAGTTGCCTTTTAACTCTTGCTTTCACCATGCTCCAGACATTCTCAATTGGATTCAACATTGGTGAATAGGGTGCCAGTCGTAAGAGTTGTCCTCCATTATATAACTCCTCAGCAAACACTTTCCAGATCAGTGTGACACGGTGCGTTGTCGCATATCAGCACAATGTCTGACATGGGTGTGCTGATCTTCATCTGATCTAGCAGGGTTCGTAGCCAGCCCTTGCAATCGTTGCTGTTGTATGCTCCCCGCCTCGTCGTATAGCCTACTATCGAGCTTGATGTCATAGCTCCAATCAAATGAAGATTACGGCCTCGGCTGTTTGTTACAGAGATGCATGGACTCGTAATCACAGCAGTTATGCAATGGTTGCCCTAAATGGTGTGTTCGGTTTACTATGTGCCAAGGTTGGTTTGACACCCGTGTACGCATCTGTTTAATGCAGAGGTCAGAGTTGCGTAATCGGCTGCCTTGACGACAGCTGACATTCCCCTGTTAACAGTCTGTCGAATGAATTTTTTTTCGGCGCAACCATTACAGAGCAGGTTGTACAATTCACATTTCTTCTGTCGATGGATTTTCTAAAAATTATTTGTTTTCGTGTTCACTCGAGTCCGCGTTGGTTACCATCGTACGCGAACGCAATATATAGAAACCAGAGGAATCTATTAGTTGGTTGCAGTTTGATAATGGATTTCCGGCATAGATTTTGACAGCGTTGGGAAGCTAATTTCCCCACCTTTACAACGCAAGCCGCTTGCTCTCATGTAACATGCACTTCTAGACAAGAGAACAGGCCAGGTGTGGTTTCTAGCCTGCACAGATCCGGCGTACATTCTTAGACAAAACAAATAGTCTGTCATTTACCACCGCCTAACAGGCTGGGGCTTGATATTGAAAGAACCTGGCCCCTGCTATTGATTCACTGCACTTTTTGCGCACAAGAGCCCGCCATGTGTGTCACCTCTCCGACTGATGGAACATCCTTTCGTGAGCACTCTAAACGGCTGGACAAAAATGGACAATACAGTTGGTATGAGTTTACTCCCTAAAAGAACGGCGTTTTCGTTGCAAGATGTCTTAGACCTCTGTGCAGGTTTGCCTCCATCGATCAGTCCATTATCATTATCAACTTGAACTGTCCAGTCATTCCGGAAGAGCGATATGCATGATGAATTTTCTCGCAATTGGTCACTGTAGCTGAAACCATTGACGGTATGGCCTAGAAAGACTAATGTATTCCTCCCGGTTGAAGAGCTAACAACGCATGGATGCACCGAATCATTGTCTTGTTGCGTTTTGGGAATATCCATGTCATAGTTAAGCCGTTCACTTCATGATAGGGCTACTCACTTCTCCGTATAAATCGATTACATGACTTTGACTGAATATCGGTCATTCGTTCACCAACTAATTCAATCGATTCAGCATTACGCCATTAAGCTTAGTAGACTGATCGTCAGAGAACACAGTTTGGCGATCGACTGGAATACGAAAGGCGAACGACTGATGAATTATAATTTAATCACAAGAAGTCTAATCAAAAGGTAAGCGTGTACAGACTATGAAGTGAACGGCTTAACTATGACATGGATATTCCCAAAACGCAACAAGACAATGATTCGGTGCATCCATGCGTTGTTAGCTCTTCAACCGGGAGGAATACATTAGTCTTTCTAGGCCATACCGTCAATGGTTTCAGCTACAGTG
>LOND01000081.1:128764-151161 GCA_014220965.1 Paragonimus kellicotti
CTTGGCTTTCCTATTGGTCGGTTCGGCCTTGCTTGTAGTTCATTTGTTTGAACTAAAACATCTTGTTTACTCCGGTGCTCGTTATAACAAAATCCGATGTTGCGGTAGTGTGCCACCCGGATTGGTCACCGCTCTGACATGTCAGTTTGCTCGCGTTATCGACACTGATTGGCCGTAGCCTTCCGTGAATCGCCGGTTGACTTCTTATCGATGCGTTTCTCCGACCCAATTCATGCAATATTTTAAACAAATGAAACAATCCAGAGGTTCACGTATGACGATAACGTCAAGCTCGGTTGCCTAACATTATTTGAACACTAAAAAATACAATACTGCGTCGACTCTTTTTCAAGGAAGATGCAATTTTAACATTTAAAATCCACCGGAACTTTGTACCACTACCCTGGTTACAAGACGTGAGGCATGAGAGCTCCCGCGTGACTGCGTTAGTCTAATTTACGCACAGAAGGCGACTTAGAACAGAATTTCACTACACTTATGAATAAAATAATGGTAAATGTGACAGGAAGAGTTGGAAGGACAATCAAACCTTACAGCAGCAGTACGCATCATTATGACCGATGTGTCAGTGATTCTTAACACGGTTGACAGATATTAATGTGTTTAACATGAATTCACTGGATTACCAACATCTTCCGTCACGTCTTCCTTCTTCACACGAAGTAATCGTCTTGCTACTTCACCTCAAAGATAGATCGGTATCTTGCTGGTTACACGCAGTCTGAATATTTTCATCGTTAAGGCGATTTCACATTCGAGCCCATTACAATGTTCATAAAGGTAATCATCGTTTATGAGCCTCCCGTTACGTTCATTAACCGGTGGGTGACTGGGCTATAGAGTTCTCGGATCGTGATGTATTGCAATTTTCTACTTGCCTAGCCTCTGGACCTAGTACAAGACGTTACTTTGCGACATGGTCAGTAATGCATACATCACACTCCACCAAACTTTCATCTAGCGTAACCTTCATGGTGTATGGCTCAATCTGTTCTCCGTTCATTTGCTTGACCAAAGAAATCGGTACACTCGTGCTAATCAAGCATTGTCTCTCCACTTCGCATATTTCAACCTCTAGTTGAACAACACCTCCATGAAGCATTCTAGTTGCTTTTAGTGCAAACTAGTCAGAAGAATAACCACAAAATGTTTTAACTGGAAAGCTACTGTGTTATATACAGCAGCCGAATTTCTATTAACTTTCCTACTGTTAAATTGCTTGCCAGATTTGTTCCTGTTCTGCGTTGTATTATTCGCACTGTTATGATATTCATGCTATGCTGGTTCATCACGTCGTGGAAGTTCTTCTTGCCTATTATACATGTGCTGTCTCTTCATGGTTGGCGCGTTCAATGCCGATTATGCTAATTCACTTGCGACATATGGCAAATAAGACATTTCCGGTTGCCATCTTGATGTTAAGTCTACTTATGGAAGCGCTGTATCGATAAAGTTTTGAAAAATGATGGCGAACACTAAATGATTCACCCTTGTTCCAAGCTTTGAAACGTCGCATGATTCCTGATAGTCTACCGAACTGACAACTTCAGTCTCCCAGAGTTCCTTATGGTAACCTACTTCGACTTGTGTGACCTTTTAATATCTCATCCGGAATTAATTTCATCATACCCTTCATAAGCTTCGGCAAGAAATCTTACTTTGTTGTCAGTCTTGATTTCAACCACTTCAGTGTTGTGCATGACCTTCTACATGGAGTTAAAAAAGTCCCCATCTTCGAACGGCCACGAGCGAGAAGCTTTAACATTAATTTGAGCTCTTTACCAACGGTTGTGTCCAGAAGGCTGCTGATGCTAACGTTAGGCTTTCTGCTGAGGTTATCGTACACTGTACGAACTGCCTCATTACAAAAACCATGTTCGTCCGCATACGTTGGTTGTCCTGGTCAGTGTCTGGTTGCATAATGTCCAATACGTTCAGTGTTCCGATTTAACATATGGCTCTGTGAATTTCCTTGTTCAAAAGGACTACGAGTTAGTCTAAGTTCTTAAGAGACAGATGTTAGCAGTTAGTCTTCATACGAAATACGCACTACCCATGGACATTACAGTTATTTATTTGAGAAACCTGTGTACTCATAAGTAATACAGTTTCGTTACGCACTAGTGATGTTAGTGATTCCAGCGTGAATTGCTTGAGAAATCTTACGTGGATAGTCAGTCAACTGGATCATTAGGTTGATTCCATATGACACAGTGGTTGGGTGTTTAACTGGGTCTGGATGTGAAACTTTTTGAACACCCGGTGTGGCTTCTTAACTCAACTGGTACAGCGCTTGCCATGCTTGAGCACAGTGCTGCCTTCGTTGGTTTGAGTTCAATCATAGTCCATATCTTTCGCAATCAGCTATCCTTTAAATTATCAAAGCACTAATATGTAATACCTGTGTATGATCCATTTTTTTCTATGATCCGGGAACGTGTAATGTTCACCACGAAGGTATGAACAGGCTTATCATTTTCGGTCATCATTTGTCTTCACCAGTTAACCTGTATAAAACAGTATGACCACGTAAGCAGAGCAACTGTTTGCCGGCTCATAGTTCCGACATATTCGAACATTTAATCACTTTTCAAACAATAGGCTTCATGGTATACCAATTGGATCATGCAGTTCACTGTCAGCCGGTTGCTTGCCATGTTGGACATCATTCACTAGTACTATCAGCAGCTTGATGGGACCAAAAATTAGCTGAACAGTAACATGCCCATTAAACTCAGACCTCGCGGATAATTAGGAATTTGATCCAAATTTTCTGGTTGTCCGTTGTGTAGTCATAGTTTTGCTCTATTGGTGCTCTGTACATCAAAATTTGCATGCGATTACCTTCATTTTTTCATCGAATAGCGTACAGTTTTATTAAGTACTGTGTTATTTTCGTTTAATCGTATCCGAATTACGAAATGCTGAGAACTCGACATTAAAGTTGGAATATCTGTTTCAAATTGATTGTGGCCGTCGTCAACTTTGACACTGATGGAATTCATCGGAAAATCACCGAGGCACTAATTATGTGCAGTCGGTAGGGGTACAAAATATCTGTACAGAAGTAAATGCAATGCCATGCATGTCAGAAGCGGTACCTCTTCAAGTGCACTGACTTTAGCAAAATCCAGTACAAGCAACTGACATCTTCTACTCTCCCACTTATCTGCATGAGCTGCAGGCCTGGCAACAGCCAAAGCACCACCTTGCCTTTAGCTGGCCACTCGAGCATCATAAAAAGTAAACCAACGCAGAAAATCTGCAACTGAAAGCGCGGGACTGTTCTTAACTCTGTATCTCCCTTTGTTTTCCCCATAAATAGTAGGACGAATCAGTACTAGCAGACTTTATCCACAGTCCTTAAACCAGTTCGTAACACCTGCCCTCCCTGCTGTTGCAATCACCGAGAAAGTGTACTGAAATCGTGTTTGAAGTCCTAAAAATCCTAGACTGCTTGCAACGTGATAGTTGCCTTACTAGTACCACCGTATCAGTTCGCGTTACCTTGTGAATATAAATATGCTGCAAACCACTAACACCAAAGTTAGTGTATTGGCCTGAGTAACGCAGCTTTACTCGTGACTGTATAATAAATCCGCGCCAGTTTCACCACCGTAGGCTACATTCACTAGGACAACAATGTTTTAGCTATAGCCACTGGGATCGCTGCTGTGATGAACATGACTGACATGCTTTGTCTTCTTTTGTTATGCAATTGTTTTACTATTCCAATATCCTGTACAATTGATACGTACGATTCGACAATATACGTTCTGTGTTATTGTGCCTAATTGTGTTTTGCGATTCTTATACGTTCGATCGTTGTTCTATATAGTTCAATTCCAATTACAACATTTGGCGTTGCGCTTTCGCACTATTCACAGTGGTTACTGAAATGGATCGATTATCCACTAATTCAAATGCCGAGAAGTGGAAGATTATTTGGAGAGGTTTGACATTTGGTGCCTCACAAAATCTGATTTGGACTAGAAAAAATAGGTTGCTTTCTTTCTACATATCATCTGCATGGAAGCCAATGTCCTTGTCAAAAACGGCTTTCCTGGAGTCACCAATCAGTTGTTCCTTTCCCACGTATAAGATAACAATCCTCAACACTTCAAACCGGTGAACTTTGTAGCAGTTGAAAGAGCCAAGTTCAATGTGCTAATTCGGTCAGAATCTCAATCGATTCGTGATTTCGTCCTACAATTGCAAACACAAGCAGCCAAGTGTGAATACGGCATCCAGTTAGAAGATCAGCTACGTGATCGATTGATTGCTGGCATTAACTTGCCAGAGTTACGAACAGAAACTTCTCTTGCATCATGATCAGAGGTTCCAGATATATCGTAAAGTTTGGAACAAGTATAGATGAAAACAGTACAAGGACTACTGAGTTTTCTGCATATGATTATTCTAAAGGGCAACAATCCAAGCGCGAAACAGCGAGTAACACATTCCAAACCGCGTACTCGATTTCCGATGCTGCCGCAAGACTCATTCGTTCAGTTTTAAAGAAAGTAATGTGAACTCCAGTCTACAACAATTCAGAATTGCCGCATCTTGTGACCAATCTATTCCGATTATTTGCGTGTCCGACAGACAGCGGGCGAAGTGTTTTGGCTTTGGCAAAGTGGGTCATATCCAGTCAGTATGTAAGTCCGGACGTTTATGTCACTTAACGACAAATTCTATTTCGAACGTGCTCAATCTATAGATGTATAACATTCTACCTGCTCCGTATTTTGCCCGCAAAAAAACTCTCCCATTTTGAATAAGCATTAGATTCGTTTCTGAAAGATCACAATTTATATGTTGACACGGCGTGAGTGTTGATCGAAATAATTTCACATTCAGACCTAGCGTTCTTTATCCTAACTGACGACTTCTGAGCCACACAAGGTTAAACTCCGTTTAGCTTGTCATCATTGCCTCTTATAGGCTGCTGCGCCGATATCGGTTAGTTACCCGATGTTAGCCCCTATTATATATCAATTTTAGCTCAAAGCTCATATCCTTAATTATTGACTTCAAAGGTTTTACGTACACTCACATTCTGCCATTCTCTTTACATCGACTCCGTCAGTGAACCTGTTGACATTAGAACCAATTATACTGGACTGCTCTGAGTCCACAGGGGAATGCGACTACCGGACGATAAAAGTCTTGAGCTTCGGGACAGTCTTCTTAAGAGACGAATATTCCATTATGTTCACGAAACTTGGGCGCAAAAAGAACTTCTTACATCCTTATTGCGATAAAGAGGGGAGTTGATAATGCCTGTTGACTCACAACTGGGAGACCAATATGACACAAAAAATGGCTGTGGATTACACCGGAGAATTTTGTTAGACTATAGTTAATGCTTGAACACATGTCCTACTACAAGGCTACTGCTCACAACAAAAGAACTTAGGATGTATGTGTTTAGTTTGTCAGTTCTAGTATTCTTTTCAAAAATTGATTAAAGGAAGCTGATCTACAATACCATCGATGAATGATCAAGTAGCTTACTTTGTATTACTTTCACACTCATTCGGACATGTATCAATACAATTTTTCTGCCTTTGGCGTTGAAACTTTCGCCAGCTAGATTAGCCAGGATTCATGTGAAATACAATTACTAAGAATGTGTGTCATCAAACCCTATCAAGATGATGATTATTGTTCTGCTCCTGATTAAGTTTACCCTATGACTGAGCACTTGCCTTCTCTGTTGAAACGAATTTTCTAACTTCAAACTGCCATTAATTGCGAAGTAAATATAACTTTCAGTTTGGTGCCTTCTCTTTCCTTGGGTTACATTTTAGATAGCATGTATTTCAAGCAATTTCTTACAAACGCTTAGTTCCCGATCACGTGAAGCGCTCGTACACCAACTTAACCTCCCATAACTCCGTTCTTTTGGTGCGACTCCAATACTATCACGTGTGTTCCCGTCAATTAGCATCACATGCTGCTACTTCGTCGTACACTTATTCTACCAGAAGAGATGTGTATAAGAGACATTTCTAAATGCGCGTTGAAGTCTGCTTGTGAACGGTGAGTAAATCAATAAATAAAGTTTGTTTGCAGATTCACCGTCTTCTCACTACGACTTCCGTTCCGCGTTAACATAAGGCTGGGAAAACCTTGGGCGTACGAACCTAGGAACTAGCATCGCGATAACATAAACAACGGTTCAGCAGTGAGAAGTAAGAATATGTTTTGATAAGTAAACAATATTAACGCTCAGTAGTATATCCGAATTAACGTACGTCGGAAGGACGACTTGTCATGATCGTAATTTGACTGGTCGCATCAGAGTTTGCAAAGTAAGCTTGCACATACTGCCAAGAGGACTTTGGGTGTAAGAAGAACAATCAACAAAAGGGGCCTAAATGAAAACAGAGAGCCAGGTCTTCAACGCCCCACTAGACGCACGATAGTCGTCAAACAATCGAAGCAAGCAGCTACTTCAACAGTGTGAACTAGATTATCTGTGGCGAAACGTCGTAACGTGACAGTAGGGAAGGGAGCACGCATCATTTGTTGTTTAACACTCCAAAACTTCAGATGACCGCATCCTATGTGTAAACAAGGGAAAATAACACCGAGCTATGTACAAAATAAACAGCCTTACAAAATTTGTACAAGATACGGGACAGAAGTCTTCCCTGAAATAAACGGAGGAAATTCTCAGACCGTGCAGTTGCCAGATGATTCCACTGACCTACCTGCAGCATGACGCCCATAACAGTTCCAAATTTTTGCATGATGTACGCCGTCCGAATAGTTGTTCGCAAAGCACATGAGTATGTGGTGCGAACCTAAAAACCACACAATTGCTGTCTTATCACTGGTAGATGGCTGGCTTGAAATCCCTCTTGATGTTTTTCATTTTCGGTGCCGTGTAAAGCGCTGTATAAGACCATCCATATTGTAAAGTTGTTGATCCATGAACTGAGAAAATTCGTCCCCATCGTTTGCATTCCCTATTTTCCCACTAACCTGACACTTGTTCCCACTACCTCACCCACCCCGTTTTGTTTTATTGAACTAATGTGTCATTAAGTGTCCTTGGCGCGAGTAGCCATTCTTGTCCTGGCTTACTGGCGTGACGGCTGACCTTTGACCTTGCTGGTCCTGTTGAGAAACTGTTGATTTTGCTGGACGAGACTATCGTCGCGAACGATTGAGGTTTGCTTTTTGTAATTATTGATGCATTTCTTTAATAGTACCGTAGAAATTGTTGGGTCCAATCTTGTTTTCATTTTGGGGATCCGTTTTTGGGCTACGCGTAACTCAACGATCAGACGTGGATCGTTACACGTATATTCCATCTACTGAATAGACCTGACACAATAAGTAATTTTGTTCCCTATCCTCAACGGCTTTTTCATGTGTTACTTCTAGATTGATTTTTTTCGGGTTCGTTTAATACGCTTGTGTTCCTGTGCTCGCTACGATACGGGACGTCACATTTGTTGCAGCATGGTTGGTTTGACTGTAGAGAGCAGACCATGAATTTGCTTCTTACTGTGTGCAATGAGCGATCGCGATAAAGTTTGTACTATGACAACACGTATGAAATGTATGTTTCCTTCCTTCTTATAACCATAATTGTTTACCTACTGCAAATTTCGTGCTTATTTTTGTTTGGTACTCTCAAGTCCATATATACCCGACTGTTTTAGTGAACTAATATTCTAACAACTGACATCCGATTACGCTTAATCGTATCGTCCACATGTTATCTTTCAGATTATGTTGGTTTTAACTTTTCACAGCTGTTCCGAATTTGTGGTATGTTTTGGTTTCCAACATTCTTCAGTTCCGCTGTTTAAAAGTTCTTCGTTTTTTATATGTAGAAGG
The DNA here is from genome assembly GCA_014220965.1 of Paragonimus kellicotti. NCBI lineage: Eukaryota > Metazoa > Platyhelminthes > Trematoda > Plagiorchiida > Troglotrematidae > Paragonimus > Paragonimus kellicotti. The sequence goes on from LOND01000081.1 coordinate 136,643, forward strand.
CATAAGCAAGAAATGTGCGCAAATTCAGTTGCATAGTCCTAACAAAACTTGTCGACTTCATGTTACTTCGTTGACCTGCGGAATTATTGAAACGACATAACGAAGTTCTATGCTATGAAATTGGAAAAGTGCCTGATTCTTAGATTCTCAATCCAACTAAGCAAGATAACTTGATTCACTTTTCAACGGGAAACCTGGTGTTGAGCCGCAAGGACCAAGTTACATTTTAAGCTGCAAACAAAATGACCGGATAAGGATTTTGTAGCTTAGTGTTATGTGCTGACAGTATACATGTAAATAACACCCTTCTCATGATAATTGGCATGCACGGTCATTCAGGCAAAAACGTTTGAGCTAGCCGTCGTTGAAAAGTCGTGTGCAGCGACCCTATTTGTTTATTGCTAACTATGTTAGAGCTACGATTGCCATTTGTACTCTTTTGGTTTCCAACTTTTGTATGTGCTTAAACATTTGTTTGAACGAGTATGGATACCGACAAGTACCCCGCGCACTCGAACGTACGACCCCGCTGCGTGCTCGCTTGTCGTTTCCCTCTGTTACCGTTTCGTCTTGTAATTCGTTCGCTCTCACGTTGACCTCGCGGGTCGACAATATACTCCTTGTTTACTCGTTGCGTTATTCATAACCGGCCGGCTTTGATTCGCTCGATTCTACAAATTGGTGAGCCCGTTTAAATCGTATAATATAGTGTACATTCGAGTTCGGTATTTTCCCCCTCATATTACGTCTCGAGTGCGTATAGCGTACAAGTATATATTTATTTAAATTTTATATCTCGTTCGCATTCACTTAATGGCAATGGACATTAAAGAGACTAAGTCTGAATGTCCGTCTTCCGTATCACTGATCACGTTAGCTGTTCCTGCTTTCGGAGATCTTGATCCAGAGCTGTGGTTCGCCGTGTTAGAAATAGAGTTTAGCAACCGGCGTATAACAAGCGATTCGGACAAGTTTTCGCAGCTTATACCACGCCTTCCCGAGATATGCTAAACCTGGTTAGCGATATCTTACTAGGCTCAGCAACTGATCGCTATGAGTCGGCTAAGCAAACGATTCTTAAAGAAACACAGCCGTCCGACAAAATGCGTCTGGAACAACTGTTCCAACGGTTACAGTTAGGGGACAAGAAGCCGTCGGTTCTTCGAGAAATGCGACATGCAGTAGGTAAATCACAGTTGCCAGAGCCTCTTTTGCAAGAGTTATGGATGCAACAACTGCCTGGGTATACACAGGGGCTATTGTCCGTGTTACCCTCACGTCCCTTAGGTGATCTAGCGGCTTCGGCCGATGCAATACATGAACGTTTCCGAGGCACGACGCCGTCACCATTAGTTGGGCAGGTAGTTACCTCCAACAGTCCCGCGGATAATTTGTTAACCACAAAGGACGCTGAAATAGCAGTCCTGCGCAAGGCAGTTGAATGTCGTGAACGCAACCCTTCAGAACCAAACGCCGAGATAGCTCAGTTGCGACGTGAACTGGCGGATCTTCGTGCCAGCATTCGGGTCACTATCCAGAAATCCTCCGCCGCGTTCCCGATTATCGCCCGGACTAAAGACTAGCGATCTCTGTTGGTACCATGAGACGTACGGTGATCACGCTAAACGATGCCGATCACCATGTAGCCGTCGTGGTAACAAACGTTTAAACTAGCAGGCCGGCGTGTTTTAGCGACGACAGCCACAGGCCAGTCAAACAACAGTCGCCTTTTCTTTCTAAAGGATTCGACCTCCAAAATGCACTTCCTAATCGATACAGGAGCAGAAGTTAGTGTCATCCCGCATTCGGTAACGGATGCGCGATCAGAAGCTGGCACTACACTCCGAGCTGCAAACGGTACGCCCATTAGAACTTTCGGCCGTCGACTGTTGAGTTTAAATTTTGGTCTTCGACGCGATTTTCGCTGGGTTTTCGTGGTAGCTGATATACCTTTTCCTATTATTGGGATCGATTTCCTCCGGCATTTCGATTTGCTGGTCGATGCACGTCGATCGCGCCTGATTGATACCTCGACAAAACTCAATGTTCGGGGTAAGCCGTCGCATACGGCTGTGATCAGTCCAATGCTAGCCAATCCCGTAGTTTGCGAGCCTTATGGGAAACTTTATCCGAATTCCCTCAACTGGTCCGCCCCGCTAACGAACTACCGGCCGTGACGACCGACGTCGCGCATCACATTGTCACACGAGGGCCGCCAGTTCGAAGTCGTCCACGCCGTTTAGCTCCAGATAAGCTCAAAACAGCCCGAGCCGAATTTGAGCATATGCTTCAGCTCGGCATTATCCGTCCGTCTAATAGTCCATGGGCTTCGCCGTTGCACATGGTACCTAAAAAGACTGATAACGACTGGCGCCCATGTGGCGACTACCGAGCATTAAACAACACAACCACTCCCGATAGGTATCCAATTCCTCACATTCAGGACTTGACGGCAAACCTATCAGGAATGCGAATATTCACCAAAACTGGCCCCTGAAAACATCTCCAAGACAGCTGTCATAACACCGTTCGGACTTTTCGAATTTTTTACGCATGCCGTTTGGTCTGAGCAATGCTGCTCAGACTTTCCAACGTTTTATTCACGACGTGTGTCGTGGACTGGATGGTGTTTATCCGTACTTGGATGATATCTTAGTCGCTAGCTCATCGCAGGAAGAACATTGCGCGCACTTGCGTTCATTATTCGCTCGTTTGTCGCATCATGGGGTGACCATACACCTAGCTAAGTGCTCGTTTGGGATGCCCCGAGTAACCTTCCTAGGGCACAGTATATCCACGAGCGGGATCGAACCTCTCCCCGACAAAGTGCAGGCAATAGTGGACTATCCGGAACCCACATCGTTCAAACAGCTTCGCCGTTTCGATGGCTTAGTAAACTTTTATCGCCGTTTCATTCCTAATTGTGCCCATTTAATGCAACCACTCACCGACCTGCTCAGAGGTAAGGTTCGCTCATTTTTAATTACAACAGCCGCAAAAAGGCCCTTCATTCGTTTAAAAACAGCTGTGGCCAATATAGCATCGCTGTCACATCATCATCCGTCCGCTCCTTTAGCGCTAACTGTGGATGCATCAGACGTGGCTGTAGGAGCGGTCCTGCAACAGCAACTCGGTGACGACTGGTGCCCACTAGCCTTTTCTCTAAACGTTTACAACCAACTGAGTCGCGGTATAGTGCTTTCGGAAAGGAACTATTAGCGGTATATCTCAGCATCCGCCATTTTCGACATGTCCTTGAAGGCAGGGATTTTATCATCTTCACAGACCATAAGCCGCTAACGTATGCCTTACGCGAGACCCGACACTTGGATTATATCGCTCAGTTCACGACCGATATCCGTCACATTTCAGGTATTGCGAACCCAGTCGCCGATGCTCTCTCGCGCATCAATGCTACAATGAGCACGGCAGACAGCTCAGTCGATCTGACAGCGATCGCAGCTGCACAGGACAACGATCCGGAAATAGAACAACTTCGTCGGTCCAGTTCCCTTAAGCTAGAGAGCGTTCCCATGAATTCATCAGAAAGGATGATTATTTGTGACACTTCACAAAGCATCCCTCGTCCGGTTATTCCACTGGCTTTTCGCCGCCGAATTTTTGACACGTTGCACATGTCTCACCCAGGCATACGTTCAACAGTCAAAATGGTCACCGAGCGCTTTGTCTGGCGCAACGTCAATCGCGACGTCCGCACATGGGCCAAAGCGTGCATACACTGCCAACGGTCTAAAATTCATCGTCACACGCGTGCCCCAGTGGGGAGTTTTGCAGCTCCCGATGAGCGTTTCTACCATGTACATGTTGACCTGGTCGGACCTTTGCCACCCTCGAATGGGTGTACGTATATCTTGACATGTGTAGACAGATTTACACGTTGGCCAGAAGCTATACCAATTCCGAATTGCTCGTCGGAAACCGTCGCACGGGCATTCTTGGAACGTTGGGTTGCCCAGTTCGGTTGCCCCGCTGGTAGTGACCACCGATCGCGGGTCACATTTTGACTTAGCCTTCACGTCACTTCTCAACACACTAGGTTGTAGTCGAATTCGCACAACAGCTTACCACCCGGCAGCCAACGGGTTAGTTGAACGTTTCCATCGACAATTGAAAAGTTCTCTATCCGCTAGCAACAACCCTTCGTGGCACGAGGTTCTGCCATTAGTCTTTGTTAGGTATCCGAAACACGCTGAAGGCCGACCTGCATACCACCCCGCCCAGTTGGTCTATGGGTGCTCCTTACGTTTACCCGGCGAGATGGTTGTCCAACGCGCAACGGGACCCATCAACTTCGCGGATTACGGTGAGCGGTTGGCCCAACACATGAGACGACTCCGACCAACCCCACCAAGAGAACAGATGACGCCAACGTACGTAGATCCTAGTCTGTCAACTTGTTCTCACGTTTTGGTGCGTGCGGTTACTCCTCGACGACCTTTACACCCGCCGTATACAGGTCCATTCCGCGTAATCACGCGATATGATAAGACTTTCGTGTTGGAGCGCAAGGGTAAACGCGAGGTTATCTCTATCGATAGACTGAAGCCAGCGTTTATAGAAGAAAACTGGAAGTTGATTCACGACCAGCAACATCCTCAACTGTTTTGGGTGCACTCCAATACTACTCACGTTTTATTCCGAATTTTGCTCAATGTGCTACTTCTTTGTTCGATATGTTATCCATCAACAATTTTTCTTGGTCCACCAACCACGAAAAAACACTTCGTACTTTGCTTCATCATCTTCAAACTACTGCTGTTTTAAAACCGTTTTCTGCCAAAGATCATTCAACTGTAATTACCGATGCTTCTCCCACTGGAATAGGTGCGGTTCTTGAACAGTGTGGTAGACCTGTTATATGCATTTCACGTCGTCTGTCTAAAGCCGAACGTGGGTATTCTCAGACCCAACGTGAAGCCCTTGGAGTATATTGGGCTGTTAAAAGACTTCATAAATATCTTTTTGGACTCTCATTCACTATTGCAACAGATCATGAAGCTTTAAAATTTCTGTATCATCCCAGCAAATCGCTGGCAAAGTCATCTGCTGCCATGGTGCAACGTTGGAGCATTGCTCTTAGTTCCTACAATTACACAATTATTCATCGTAGTGCAAAAACTATTCCCATGTTGATTACTTATCCAGAATTCCGTCACCGGACTCAAACTTTAACGACGCTGACTGTTTACTAGTTCAACCACTGCCAGTAAAAAGGGATGCACTTGTGTGCGATACTCGTAAATTCTTTGGTCCTGTTATCTCTGCCTTAAGACGTGGCTGGACACAACAGGAGCGGCGTAGATTTCCTGCATTTTACTGTCGCCGTGAAAGTTTGTCCATTACTCCAGATGGATTACTGTGTTTTGATGATCGTGTTGTCATTCCACCGACTCTAAGATCTGATATCCTTGCGGACTTGCATTCCGGACATTTGGGAGTTGATAAGATGAAGTCGCTTGCACGCTTATCATGTTGGTGGCCGGAATTAGAATCAGATATTAAACACACTGCCAAAAATTGTACCAAATGTATACACAAGATTCATACGAAACAATCACGATGGCTTCCATGGCCTGTTACGTTTGAAACATTTCAGAGAGTTCATGCTGATTACTGTGGTCCTTTTCTGGGGAAATACTATGCCCTAGTGATTATTGATGCTTACTCTAGATGGCCTGAAGTTTTTCTCACTTCATCACCGAGTGCAGACTTTACACAACATGCTTTGAGAAAATTATTCTGTCGCGAGGGTGTACCTGCTGCTTTGGTCACCGACAATGGTACTCACTTCACTGCCAAGTCTTTGGAGGAATGGATTAAAGGACTTGGGTGTCGGCATTTGTTTACTGCTCCGTGACATCCACAGTCCAATGGACTTGCAGAAAATTTTGTACGCACGCTGAAGTCTGCCATTGCTTCTTTAACACCAAACTCATTTGTGGAACTTGATCGAGGAATTCGTTCTCCATGTTGTTCATGGCGAACGTCATTCGGAAGGAGCAGCTACTGGTGTGAATGCATACTGCATTCTCAGACGTTGATCATAGCTGTAGTTAATCAGGTTGAAGCAGCTACTGGTGTGAATGCATACTGCATTCTCAGACGTTGATCATAGCCTAAGTCAATCGGATGGAGCAGCTACTGTGTGAATGCATACTGCATTCTCAGACCTTGTTGATTACTGTAGTTAGTAATGCTGAAGCAGCTACTGGTGTGGATGCTTACTGCATTCTCAGGTGTTGTTCATAGCTATAGTTAGTCAGGCTGAAGCAGTCACAAGTGTGAATGCATACTGCATTCTCGGACATTTTTCGTGGGCTAGGTCAGCAAGACTGTGCTAGCGATTTCATCCTCTGGATAGATCAGATTCAGCAATGTTTGATAATGAATCCAAGTGCGATACATTGAATAACAGCCGTCCCACGCCGTCACATGGATTTTGGTTGCGCCACAAAATCTCCTGTAAGTGGGAGTTGAATAGCTGACGATTAGATCTGGATATTGCTCTAAAGTGCTTCTGGCGACCGGACCACAAGTTTTCGATGTTTTGTGTGTGGATTGTGGTGGAGTGCAGTCAATCGTGTACGCCATATCTGCATTGACCAATCAGGTCGATTGACATTGACCTATATATACAGTGTCCATAACAGACTAGATGAGACTTTGTGTGGTGTAGTGAATACACATCTTGCTATGAACCTGACTTCATCTACATGGATGACATAATTTTCGGGATCCACAAAGTTAACCGAGTGGTTGATAGTCCAATGCTCATAATGAGCTATCGTATCCAGTGCTCGGTGAGCCCGTCAGTTATAATGATGGTATTAGGCTGTTATCGAGTGTGATAAATGTTTGATTAGACCCACGCGCACATGACGACAAATAATGGGAATCAGCGTGGCGGAATCCCGTTTGTTTCCAGCGCATACTACCATAAACGCATTCGTGGTATCCCTTTCGATTCCACCCAAAACCCACGCTTTAGAAAAATGGCTTCCCCTGTGATACTTTCGTTTCATGAAGAGAGGTTTGTCGATTACAGAAAGGATGGCTTGACTAAAACAAAAGTAGGTGAAAAACCAAACTCATCAAAAATGTACAGGTGAATGCGACTATCAAAAATATCATTTCTTACAGTCGCTACATAATTGCCCACAACACAATGAAAGGTCTGTGATAAATTCGGGCAAACGAAGATAAACGTAAACCGTACACTTCGGGGTGATGTCGCCCATATCCTGAGCCCAGATAGTACTCAAATCAAAACACATTGGAGACCCGTGGTTAGACAATCGTGGAGCACCAGAAGTGATAAATGGTGTTCTAACAGTTGATAATTAACATGATGGAACATCGCAGAACATACAGATATGCTTCTGAAATTGGTGACAATATGGACCAAAAGTCGCGACAAACAGAGTTCTCATTGTCAAGTCCACTGGATAATTTGTGGCTGCAATAGTACGGGGAGTCAAAACAATGATCAACAGATCACTGACCCTTCACCTGTGTTGCAGTTATATTAACTTTCAGAGACATTGCTGATTGGTAACACGGGGTTGGGAATGCATGTTCTACATATTTAGTGTCGGTTGCAGCATATATATATTACGGTTTCAGGCTACCGCCAATATATGAACCTGAATGTTCACCAAGGACCGTTTCAAAGTCATACCCGGAAAGCGAAGTCCCGCGAACCTAATCGGCAAACTTCACAACCATATATCAAACAGAACAGCTGTATATAGTAAAATATACTTGGATTCATTTTCAAACATTGCAGATTCTGATCNCGTTTGGTGGCACATTTATGCTTATTGGTTCCGTGCGTGACGTCCAAATTCACCACCTGAGGAAACGTCTAAACACCTGGATTTGCCTTCTTTGTGCAAAACAGGCATATGAATATCTATTGCCTTCGTCTTACGTAGTACCTTGGAATCTCTGAAATCAGTCTGTGGGAACATTTTCGAGAGATTTTCTGACTTCCAACAGCAAGCTTCATACCACAAACTCATCTGACATTGTAGGCTTTAGCAATCGTCGTACGTTTTCAGTGCCAGTGGTCGTGACGAACTTGCCAAAATCGTTTTCGACATGTTGTTTAATATCGACATTTGGTGTATTGTCCCCAGCAGACCTCTGGAAGCGTTAGCTTCACGCACGGGCAACCCTCGATTCGTCAAATGCGACTCACACATCGAGCAATTAAGAGGGTGGTTGTGCGCTAACTCGAAAGGGCTCACAGCCGAACAGGTATTTCTACGGACCACACGAAACCCTGATCCGCAATTCTTGTCGCGAGGATTAAATCGTTGGGACTGACAGCAATTAACCCACCAGATACCCCGCTCACTTCTACATCCACTTCTACGCCCCTTTTACTTCGTACGCCGATATTAAATCCAGGCGACTCGCGAGGAACCATGCCACCTTACTTCGTGGTACCTCAAAACTGTTTTCAATGTCTGGCTGGTCTCATGAACGTGAATCACGCTTTTATCTTCGATGCCTTTCCAGCCAATCCTAGAATTCCAGGGAAGTATCAAATCAGCGATTCTTAAAAATCTATTAAGTGGCTGCGGTATAATCCATTTCCAGAAAAAAAATGATATAGTTGGTTACTAAAGTGGTATATGAACGCAGGTAATCATGAATCAGGATTCTAAAAAAATTAATATATTTACATACGGTAGTTGTTGATCTATGCGTTGACATGTAGCAGTTGTGCAACAAACAAATGACCAAAATTACAGCAGGCACACGGAGTTTTGCGAGCAACGAAGAATACGACGGTTTTAGCTGTCGGCTGATTAAGAAAGATATGTGACAATGACATGGATCTTGAGGATTCCAGCCTCTGCGCCAGGTACCAAGGAAGGAAAACAGAAAATGTGGGGAGTTACTTTTGCTCCACGATAGCTCATGAAATCAGTGTCTACAACTAAGACCCGTAGCCGTACGAGAACTCGTTTTCAGCTGCTCCACTTAGAGCCCTTTCCTACTGAAGAACTGGGTTATCCGGTTAATTTATATCCATGGTGGGAGAGCATCCTTATTATGTCTGTCAATGGCACCGTGAAACTGCCATCAAGTTCGACCGTAATTTCTGAATTTTTGTACGCGGGAGATGGTCTAATCAAAACGGACGTCTGAGTGAGCGTCAATGAAATTGTCGACTAGGCACCGGTTAGTTTGTCGACAGAGTGCTTGAACTAATATATGAGAAGGCCACTTCATTCGTAGCGCAGTAAAATCTAGTGATACGGACTGAAACGTCCATGAGATAGTTCAGGCCAAAAGTTGCTGGCCAACTCAAACTTCAGCAGGTATCAAAAACGACGCAGATTGGCCAGTATACCAGATAAATTCCAAAGGTTGTAAGAAACTTGAAGTAAACGTGCGGGTGCATCGACCGGGTTGAAATTCATCACCCGATGCTTCTTCGATGATGACGACAATTCTGAGTAAGCTTTCACGAATTTGACATTCTGCGATAAATCAACTTTCGAGGAGTTGTTCATAATAGCACAGTTCACTTAATATACAAAATACAGCAAACAGATTAGAACGGTTTCCGAGAAAACTTGCTCACATATCAAACAAGTGGGATTCTTCCATTAATTATTGTCGAAAGATGCTACTAGTGAGTCCCATGATGATAGTCTGCCGTGAGTGGGATCATCCTAAACATTGCTCCTACGCCACCGATCCCTTGCCAATACACATTATTCCGGAATGGATCCGCACTATGCAGAAAGAGTTAAAACACTGATAACCATGGAATATTTTTAGAACCGAAGGACATTGAACTATGAACAAGGTGTAGTGAGATCACCTTCGACGTCCCCAAAATCCTAAACTCCCTGCGACGTGAGAGTTGCCTTACCAGTACCACCGTGCCTGTTCACATTATCTTGTGAATGTAAATTTACTACAAACCACTAACATCAAAGTTAGTGTGTTGGCGTAGGTATCGCAGTTTACTCGTGGCTGTATAATGAATCCGCGTCATCTTCACTACTGTAGGCTACATTCACTAGGATAACAATGTTTCAGCTATGGTCGTTGGGACTGCCGCTCAACCAAACTCCACGCTCAAAACTATACGCTGAAACACTTACGCACTGATGATGTCACCTCGTTTGGTGATGAAACGTTTGCAACCTAAATGCCAAGCTCGGCGAACATACCAATACCAAACGTCTGACGATCGTTTGAATTCTGAAGGTCGATTGCAGCTGCCGTCGACCCTTGTCCTCTCTGGCGGTTGCCGTGCGGTTGTGCTTAAGGTTCTCTCACGTCCAACTCCCTAGCGCCTTTAACTGTTGCGTTGAAGTCCGCTTGTGAACGGTGAGTAAATCAATAAATAAAGTTTGTTTGCAGATTCACCGTTTTCTCATTACGACTTCCGATTTGCGTTAACATAAGGCTGAGGATACCTTGGGCGCACGAATCAAGGAACTAGTTTCACAATAAAAGACGGACAGCATAATGGTGTAGTGGTAAAAGCTGAAACTAGCGATGTCATAATCCAAATCAAAACAAGTATCAGACAATATAGAAACGGGTCAGTACACGTTGAACATTTTAAATAAATAAATAAATAAATAATGGTTAGGTCTTAATCCGTTCGTGACAGACACGCTCGTATGTGCACGACCATGGCAAATAATTACAGGGGATACAAAAGAAATCCTACAGTAAGAGAAACATAAAATCATCCAGCAAAAAAGCGTAATCAGACAAGAAAGGATTGCAGTTTGCAGAAATTCACTGTATACACCAGGAAAAAATATAGTTGGACTGTTCCACAGATTCGGTCCAAAGGTTTGATGCTGCATTAGTTTATCTTTTGCAAGGTTGTGTGTGAGCCGCTTTTTCAAATTTTTCAAGGTCACGCCAAGACATACGTCTAAATGCATCCTCAAGAGATTTCGCCATCACCTGACGTAAGTAGCATCAAAAAAATGTTCAAATAAATTTTATTGGGCGAGGAAGGACGGTGAATTCCAGAATCTGACGAATAATTGAACAGGCTCCGGCGCAGGATTTTGTCGATTGTTCAAAAATGTCCAAAAGTAGAAAGTTTCGTTAATCGTTCGGTCAGTTTGGGGTTTTGAATGTTTACTCATCACAGAAGTTTTTCTCGCATAACGAAGGTTTGTGGGAGTGAGAAAAAACGGCATATCACGTGTTAAATGGAAGAATGTATAGTGACCACATGCTATGTGACGTATAATGTAATGTGTAATTTTTGACGAAGGTTTCGTGCGATATCAATAGTTTTTCAAAGAACATAACATTTTGAGGCAGTTGTAGTATTTCGTCATAATGAAATAACCCCGGGCAGCACATGAGACGCTCATAGGACTTTCGACCGTCCCTGAGTGTCCTATTACAGTCCCATTTATGGGATTAATTAATTCGTTTCGTACGCAGCGTATGACAACATGAACTCATAGGTTATATCTAAAAAGTGTTTTTAACCGTCCATCTGGCAATAAATTTGATAAAATTTGATGTATCTTCCAGTTGTGTTTATATCGACATTATAGAATGTCTCGCGGCAATTCAATTTTTTGACTTGATGGTGCGAGTTGGTCGTCCGTGAGCTGGCGTCCATGTCCCCTGTAACTTTCTTTAATGCTGCAGCAACGTCGAAGGGGACTCTGAAAGGGTGCGAAATCCATATCGGCAATTATCCGTTTCGAGGGATTCGGCTTGAAGGTCGTTCAAAAGGGAAAACGGTCATTTTGGCGCGAATCCTCGTTTTTTAAATATTTTTGAAAATTTTAAAATCGGAATTTCGGGCAAAGTACTCACAATGCATCAATTTTAAATAAACAGCGGTACTGCAAATATTGAAATACATCGATCAAGTGCCAAAAGTACTGGTTTGGTGATGAAAAAATTTCCACCATTTTTGCGAAAATCACCCGTTATTGGCGTTAGGTCACTTTTTCAAGTCTTGTAAATGCACTTATTGCAATGTTCCAGATGGAATACGTCATTCTATAGCCTGAGAGTGCTTCATTCTGTGTGGTTTCGAAGATATGGTCGAAATGGAAATATACGACCACACAATGTTGGCATTGCATTTCAACAAGAACACTAACACATTTGATGATGAAACATGTATGACAACGTTTCCAGCTTCCTTGTCTATACGATATTTGTACTGTTTCTTCTTGTGTGGAATATTTCAGATAGATACTGGTCGACGAAATGTTGCCCTTGGAAATGGCTGGAAATGACGCTATCATATGGCTGTTTTCATCTTCGGTTGATATGCAGCGGCGTGAGAAAAGGGTATTATGTCCCACTCTATCACTTGGAATCTTCAGAAGTAAATTCTATTCACTCTACTGCATTGTTTCCAACTAGATTGAGGTCGCGTGTCGTTCATACGAAACGGTATACGGAACAGATGAACTCAAGCTGCCTGCCGATCATTGAGGAGGTATACCTCTCAGCCAGTCGCGACTTGATGGTTAAAACGCCAGGTATCTATCGCGGTGCAGAAAAATACTCCGATCAATATGACAAAAATGATGACTTACCAATAATACAGAGCTACAAGTTTCTCATCACTTCCGCATGTGTTTGTTCTCCATGTTGTTCATGGCGAACGTCATTCGGAAGGAGCAGCTACTGGTGTGAATGCATACTGCATTCTCAGACGTTGATCATAGCTGTAGTTATTCAGGTTGAAGCAGCTACTGGTGTGAATGCATACTGCATTCTCAGACCTTGTTGATTACTGTAGTTAGTAATGCTGAAGCAGCTACTGGTGTGGATGCTTACTGCATTCTCAGGTGTTGTTCATAGCTATAGTTAGTCAGGCTGAAGCAGTCACAAGTGTGAATGCATACTGCATTCTCAGACGTTATTCATGGGCTAAGTCATCGACACTGTGCTAGCGATTTCATTTTCTGGATTGATCAGAATCTGCAATGTTTGAAAATGAATCCAAGTATATTTTACTATATACAGCTGTTCTGTTTGATATATGGTTGTGAAGTTTGCCGATTAGGTTCGCGGGACTTCGCTTTCCGGGTATGACTTTGAAACGGTCCTTGGTGAACATTCAGGTTCATATATTGGCGATAGCCTGAAACTGTAATATATATATGCTGCAACCGACACTAAATATGTAGAACATGCATTCCCAACCCCGTGTTACCAATCAGCAATGTCTCTGAAAGTTAATATAACTGCAACACAGGTGAAGGGTCAGTGATCTGTTGATCATTGTTTTGACTCCCCGTACTATTGCAGCCACAAATTATCCAGTGGACTTGACAATGAGAACTCTGTTTGTCGCGACTTTTGGTCCATATTGTCACCAATTTCAGAAGCATATCTGTATGTTCTGCGATGTTCCATCATGTTAATTATCAACTGTTAGAACACCATTTATCACTTCTGGTGCTCCACGATTGTCTAACCACGGGTCTCCAATGTGTTTTGATTTGAGTACTATCTGGGCTCAGGATATGGGCGACATCACCCCGAAGTGTACGGTTTACGTTTATCTTCGTTTGCCCGAATTTATCACAGACCTTTCATTGTGTTGTGGGCAATTATGTAGCGACTGTAAGAAATGATATTTTTGATAGTCGCATTCACCTGTACATTTTTGATGAGTTTGGTTTTTCACCTACTTTTGTTTTAGTCAAGCCATCCTTTCTGTAATCGACAAACCTCTCTTCATGAAACGAAAGTATCACAGGGGAAGCCATTTTTCTAAAGCGTGGGTTTTGGGTGGAATCGAAAAGGGATACCACGAATGCGTTTATGGTAGTATGCGCTGGAAACAAACGGGATTCCGCCACGCTGATTCCCATTATTTGTCGTCATGTGCGCGTGGGTCTAATCAAACATTTATCACACTCGATAACAGCCTAATACCATCATTATAACTGACGGGCTCACCGAGCACTGGATACGATAGCTCATTATGAGCATTGGACTATCAACCACTCGGTTAACTTTGTGGATCCCGAAAATTGTCATCCATGTAGATGAAGTCAGGTTCATAGCAAGATGTGTATTCACTACACCACACAAAGTCTCATCTAGTCTGTTATGGACACTGTATATATAGGTCAATGTCAATCGACCTGATTGGTCAATGCAGATATGGCGTACACGATTGACTGCACTCCACCACAATCCACACAAAAACATCGAAAACTTGTGGTCCGGTCGCCAGAAGCACTTTAGAGCAATATCCAGATCTAATCGTCAGCTATTCAACTCCCACTTACAGGAGATTTTGTGGCACAACCAAAATCCATGTGACGGCGTGGGACGGCTGTTATTCAATGTATCGCACTTGGATTCATTATCAAACATTGCTGAATCTGATCTATCCAGAGGATGAAATCGCTAGCACAGTCTTGCTGACCTAGCCCACGAAAAATGTCCGAGAATGCAGTATGCATTCACACTTGTGACTGCTTCAGCCTGACTAACTATAGCTATGAACA
>LOND01000081.1:151524-162998 GCA_014220965.1 Paragonimus kellicotti
CACTTGGATTCATTATCAAACATTGCTGAATCTGATCTGTCCAGAGGATGAAATCGCTAGCACAGTCTTGCTGACCTAGCCCACGAAAAATGTCCGGGAATGCAATATGCCTTCACACCAGTAGCTGCTACAACCTGACTAACTACAGCTACGGTCGGACTGGCTGAGAGGTATACCTCTCAATGATCGGCAGGCAGCTTGAGTTCATCTGTTTCCGTATACCGTTTCGTATGAACGACACGCGACCTCAATCTAGTTGGAAACAATGCAGTAGAGTGAATAGAATTTACTTCTGAAGATTCCAAGTGATAGAGTGGGACATAATACCCTTTTCTCACGCCGCTGCATATCAACCGAAGATGAAAACAGCCATATGATAGCGTCATTTCCAGCCATTTCCAAGGGCAACATTTCGTCGACCAGTATCTATCTGAAATATTCCACACAAGAAGAAACAGTACAAATATCGTATAGACAAGGAAGCTGGAAACGTTGTCATACATGTTTCATCATCAAATGTGTTAGTGTTCTTGTTGAAATGCAATGCCAACATTGTGTGGTCGTATTTCCATTTCGACCATATCTTCGAAACCACACAGAATGAAGCACTCTCAGGCTATAGAATGACGTATTCCATCTGGAACATTGCAATAAGTGCATTTACAAGACTTGAAAAAGTGACCTAACGCCAATAACGGGTGATTTTCGCAAAAATGGTGGAAATTTTTTCATCACCAAACCAGTACTTTTGGCACTTGATCGATGTATTTCAATATTTGCAGTACCGCTGTTTATTTAAAATTGATGCATTGTAAGTACTTTGCCCGAAATTCCGATTTTAAAATTTTCAAAAATATTTAAAAACGAGGATTCGCGCCAAAATGACCGTTTTCCCTTTTGAACGACCTTCAAGCCGAATCCCTCGAAACGGATAATTGCTCCCATATCTTTGTAAGTAATCGAGATAGGGCAAAAAAGAAACTAAAATGTCGTATTCATTTTTTTCTACGCAGATCCGGTCATAACTACTTCAGTCCTCAACAATAGCTCAACAATACCCATCCCACGAAAGCGCACTATCTTCAGGTTACCATCTGGACATGGTTAACAATATATACATTGCCTGTATTTAATCGGTAAACATACCCAGCTTATCCTAAGAATTCCTTCACACACCCACAGAACTTGTATCATTTTAGCCCATGTTTGAGTGTTGTATAAGCTCAACAGTGCATATTCAGGCTACCCGATGTGAACCAGTGAATGACTGTAGCGTAATTAGAGTGCGCTGAAGGAATACTATATCATTCTACTGTTTAACTTTTGTTTTGTCCCGCTTACTTATGGAGATAACGTATTTCAAACTTATACTTGCAACTTTACCTTGTATCTGATATGTGTTACGTATTCAGTGGCCAGGCAAAGTGTGTTAATGTGACGGTTCAACAAACCATCTTATCAATGAGAAAGTACAACGATGGATACAAAAGGCACGTGAAAGGCACAGGAGATAACACAGAACAGCCACTGTTTCAAATGCCGATAAACCTGGGGATTGTTTTCTCTGATCTTACTTTGTAGATCTTTCCTGCATTCTAGCAACTTTATTTGAATACACGTTCCTTTTCATGTGATTATCTCATTCCAACTTTGGGGTAAGGTACAGTATTGTATGGCCATCAATGACCATAGTATGCCCGCCGGGGACACTCAGGGTCACTCGGGTATTCTCATGGGACGGTCGTGGTAACTAGGCTAGGGGACATATTTATTAGTTTTCATGCGCGGTAAACGGTCGATAAAGTGTGAGTAGTACAAAAAAGAAGTTAGTTACAATATTATATGGAAGCCCTGGCTGGGTTTTCCGCTGAGTGTCCCATGAGTGACCCGAAAGTGCACAGTTAGGACGCTCATAGGACACTCAGGGGACGCTCAGGGGATACTCATGGGACACTCCCAGGATGGCTGGAAACCAGCGGCTACTTCTAGAATGATTAACACGTAATAGCCAAGACTCGCTCAGACGTTGTTCATAGCTTACGCTAACTGGACGAAGCGGCTACCAGTGGCACGCATACCACATACATATACGTTGTTCATAGCTTACGCCACCTGGACAGAACAACTACTAGTGTGAACGCACACTGCATAATTAGACGCTGTTCATCGCTTACGTCAACTCGACAGAGCGACTACTAGTGGGACGCATACTGCACACTTGGGCGTTTGATGACATCATAAAAATCACCGCCAGTAAGTTGAAAGTAAGCTTCAAGACAGTCATTACATTTCATCGTAGCGTACGCCCCGCATTGAGCATGGTAAGTCCCAGCGGATGCTGCAATACGTTCCAGGAACGACTCTCCTACTAAAGCAAAATTGGAGAGATTTGCAAAACTGATGGAACTCATCCCATCGTTGAAATAGATGAGACGTTGTTTACGAAAATGAGGTACCCTCTTGGGTGTCATTTCCAAAAATCTTGCGTACTCGGTGGCATAGAAAGAGGAACGCGGAAGGCGTTCGAGATGGTTTGCCTTGGGAGCAAACTAGATACGGCCACCTTATTACCTATTATCCCAAGGCATGTCCAAGTGAGCCGGTTGCGTTGTTTATCCCTTTCGCCTTCAGCTTAATACCATAATAATAACCGACGATTAGACAGCCTACAGAGCTTTGGATGAAATAGCTCATTAAGAACGCTGGACAATCAGCCACTCAGTTAACTTCGGAGATCCTGAGAACAGAGGTAATCCACACATGAAAATATCAGAAATCTGTGATCCTTCGCTAAGGAGCACTTCCGTGCCATATCTGGATCAAACGAACGTCAGTTCCAGTCACATCTTCAGGAGATCATTTGACGGAAATGAAATCCGGGAAACGTGACTGGCAAACTGTAAATGATCGAATACAGGTCGACGTATTGGCTCACGCATCGGTTATTCCGATTCATAAGCACTGCGTTCCCAGGTAGCAAAATGGTGAGTGGACAGCGCTGGCCGCGCGCTGGCAACGAGGGGTAGAAGGTGGGCGGATGGCAACCAGTGAGACCAGGGCCTCGAGCAGGCAATGTGAACAATTTGCGAGCGGAGCTGTTTCAGCCTTTCCAATACCGGCGATCGTATCCACTGCAATTTCGGTATTCATTTCCAACGCTTTCGACGCCTCTCAACCCCCTTAACTAATTATCAAAAGATCCAGGAAGGAAATGAAAATCATTATCTGTATTGTTGCATTATTTTCCACTTAGCTTGTTCAGGTATTCTGGAAACAAGTTTGTCCACCACAGCAGTTGAATCCCATTCACCAGCAACCCGATTTCTCCCATAACATTCAAGGAAAATCGAAACAGAGTGAAAATACAGCGAAAATTAGGTTCAAGATAAAGCTGCAAGGATGAGATAGAAGTAGAATATCTCCGTGAATACTTCAGATGGAGCAAAGGTAAAACAACAGTTCTACCATATTCTTTCTAAGCATCCTATTAATACTACAGATATTTGCTAGTTCATATCGAGTAACCCGAATATGCCCTCCTGAACTTGTACAAAATTCAAACATGAGCCATAATAATACAAGTTTTATGGATGTTTTTGAAATTCAATATCTTCGTAACTACTTCAGGTAGATCAGAAGTGAAATAGCGGTATGAAATTACTCTTCCCATGTTTGCACCAGGAAGTACGAAACAAGTTAATTTCACCTCTACTTTGAAGTACACTCAGAAACGTCCAGCCTCTCCCTTGCCTACCGCAAGGATAACTACAGCGCAGCCATGGGAAGATGTTTGAAATTACGGTTGCGCATAAACAAACATTACTGAAGTCGATGGAAATAATGACCAATTTTTCACAGTGGAATTAAGTGACTTCAATTTTTAAAAGGAATTGGCTGGAGTCCCATTTACAATCTTTTACTCACTGCCCGCCGGCATCCGTGGGAATCCGGCATGTTCCAACGGACAGTGTGCTACATGGGTTTACATCGACAGCCGCTCCGTTCACTTGACGTGAGCTAAGAAGAACGTCGATGTGCTCAGTACGCGCGCCACTAAAATCTTCTTCGCCTGATCGGATTAAGCCATGAACAACGTCTATGCGTGCCACTAGTAGCTGCTCCGTCCAATCGACGTAATCAATGAACAACGTCTAGGTATGCCGTATGCGTGCCACCAGTAGTTGCTCTGTCCAGTTGACTTAAGCTTTGATCAACAATGATAAGAAACACCCGGGGTAAATCAGGATAAGCTTGTAGTTGGACCGTTCAGCATATTTTATATTGATCTTCAAGTCGGACAAATTTTGAAAACTCACTGATAACTATCAGCGAAACCTGCGGGTGGCGAAAGCACAGGCCGACATTCATCAGAATCATAGACGTCTCTGATATGAAGATTTAGGGGTTGTAGCTGAAATGGTACGCGTGCAAATCAATGTTTTCTTCGAAGAAAGAACGAGAATCCGTCAGGTGAACACTGACTCGCATACACGACGCAAGCTACATAAATGTTAAATCAGCAAACAATATACAAAACAGTATGCATGTTATTAGTGATGGAATAGGACGTGTTATCCATGTTCATACCATACAGTAGGCAAAAACAACCACGTGCAATCAATTTTACAAGTGACATTTCGTCGACCGTTTTCTACCCGAAATACTGACAGGGAAACAGGCTGAACATATAATTCAGACATATAACTAACTCACAAACGTGGTGGCATAGCTTTCATAGAACTTCCCTTAATAGTTAGTATGAAATGCAGTGAAAGCGCAATGAGGTCGAAAATTACTAATTCATTTATACCTCCCAAACCACTCGGAAGTAAACGTTTCCGCAGGGTGGAAGTGCGTATTCCACCATGAAATTCCGATGGAAGCATTTTCAGAACGCAAAATCGATTACGAAAGCCAACACAATGCGTTTATCAAAAGAAAATTCGAAACATTCTTCGCAAAAACAGTGCGGATATGAACAATTTTCCTGTATAACGGCTTTTTATCATTGCAACACAGCTATTAAATTCGATGAAGTCTGCATATTCATCTCGCGATGGGCATTTTAGTATTCACGAATAATTTGAAAAACCTTTTTTTCGCAAATAAATGGCTGTTTCCAACTCGCTTCGGCCTTGAAACAACATTCAAACGAACTAAACGATCGCCAAGTGTCTGAAGTACCAGTACGGTGATGGAAAACTTCCACGGCTTTTACAGAACCGAACCACTGTGAATGCGAGCCGATTTTTTCATGTTTTATGGAGGCGTTCATTGACATTTTTGGAGTGGGCTGCACGATCTCTTGGCCTGAAAATGCTTCATTTCGCAGCGTACTGGGGATGTCGATGAAACTGAGATTTACAACCACGCCATGTCAGCATTGTATTCTACGGCATTTGGCGGTGAAACGTATGCTAACACGCTTCCACCTCCTCTACTCGTACGAAGATTGCAATTTTTTCTTGCTCTAGCTAGGAATAAGGCAGAGCGGAGTAGTGGAAGTTGTAGACCACTGAAGGAATGCATGGAACCTCACTGCAGTCTACCATCGAACTCATCCTTCGCTCAGTTGGTCACAGTTGGAAGTTATGTATTCGTTCACTAACATATGCAACTTTTATATGAAACCCTTCTCCTTACGCCACTGTACACAGAAAATGGAGTGGCTGGTCCTGTTGCTCATTGCCAACATCTGACAGCCAGTACTGGTCTGTTCGACTGTGTGCTATGTACTGTCTTGTTAGCAGTTGCATTGTTTCATGTAAACGAAGATACTACCCTATCTTCTTCGCAGTAACCCGCTGCAGCTCCCGTCTCTAAGTTGCCCTCTTCGTCAGATACTTCCACAGCGCCCGCCCGGCGCCACACGCAGTCCGGATGTCGCGTTCACTTCTCCGCACGTTTTGTAGACTTTGTTTACTATATTTACTTTTGTGCAGCAACCTTCTCATTTTGGAAACCCGACAACGAAAAATACCAAGAGCAACAAGAAACGGAACATTTTGTACAGTAACATCGCTGTTGAATGCTAGTCGTAGACCTTGATTTTTCAGTTGTCGTAGTTAGGAAAAATATTTTTCGAAAAAAACCGCTGAATGAGCTTGGTATCTGGTGCAGAAATTGAAATCACCGAAATCTGCGTCATGAACTCATGTGTTTGTTTTAACTGACCGTTAATTGAAAACGACCTTATGGTATATCGGTTTTCGAAATTCGGTATTGTAACAGCAACAACGTCAATCAAATTGCGCGCCTAACAACTTGTGCTTTTTTCCCTCCCCCTTCCAGGTTTCGCGGCGGCCACGTACCTGGACGAAGCGCAGGAAACAACAGCGGAAGAGAACAATGAATAATTGTAAGACGCTTGTTTTGCTGACTTGTACACATCTCCTTTCCAGCACGTTGTCGTGCTTCTGTTTTGCATGTGTTGCTGAATAAACGCTTACTACGAATTCGTGTGCTTAATTGGGTGGTTGTGAATACGGCTTCCAACTCACCAGTTCTGTGACTAACTCTCGTACTATCCATTTCAGCACGTGGACGTTCTGTCCCTTGCACAGTGAATTACTATTGCTCACGTGAGTTCTCCAACTTCGGAATATTACATAATTGGCGACCCTGCCAGGATGGTTTTCGTCAGCTTGTGTCGACATGACCAACTGATGTTTAAACCACTTCGAATACCTGGTTACTACAGTTGGTTTGATCGGGCATTCCTGGGTCCGCACGTTGCAATCACACACGCGGTACACGTACGCATACACACACAAAGCAACCTCTGCGCACGCACCCAATGTTCTGTGACACCACTAGCACTGGCCGGTTCACGTAGGCCTTGGAACACTGGGGACAGTGTTCATTTGAAGGGGGTGCATTGTAACGCTGCTTGCTGCCGTGTTGTTGGCGGCATTTTTGTTTTCGATTGTGTAAGTCGTGTGCATGTCTTACTGGGCCTTTGGCTCACGCTTGTTTCTGTTGTCTCCTTTTACAGGACTATCGTTGGAACCCTTACTTCAGAAGAACGTTGTCCCCGGTGTCTCCACGTTGCTCAAAGTTGGTTTACGAGTGTAGCGGGTACACGAAGCCAGAACGTCTGGCTTGCCTGTTACAGTATGGCTGCTGTTGTTTTGGTTGGTTTCGTGTGAGAATGTTAACACAAGGATGTTCAAGTAATTTTTACATTTATTTTTCATTTTTCATTCATTTATGATTTTCTTTAATTTTTTTGCAGGAAATGGATTATATTGCGACTTTCAAGGCGATGTTTGAGAACCGTGAATTTCGCACCTTCTCACAGTTCCAGGAGTGCCTTCAGAGGTACATGGAGAAGGTGGGCGTTATTTACGTTCGTGGGTCGAGCCGTAGGTCGAAAACGGTTCTGAAGTACGGTAAGGTAAGGTTGCATGGTTCCCTGAAAACCGTGCAGATTTATCGTTGTACGAAGTATAAAAGGCGTAGGAGTGTATGCAGGGGTGTGTCTAGTGGGTTAACTGTTGTTAGTTTTAGCAAATCAGTTGCAGGTCACGATTTCATGTGATGGGACGAAGTGCTTGTCTGGTTGCGTGCTCTTTCGAGCTAGAGCACAACCACCCCCTCAATCGTCTGCCATACGAATCCTATCCTGCAATTTGGGGACTCACCGCCAGTGAATTGAACGAATGAAGGAGCCTGTTCCAGTGCAATACACCAGCTGCTGACATTAAGCAGTACGTAGCGGATGCTTTACGGGAAGTTTATCACAACCGCTGACGTTGGAAACATCCGCCGCAAGTTAAAGCCTGCAATGTCCAGTGAGTTTGTTATGTAACAATGGTAACGGAACATCAGAGAACCTTGAGGAAGTTCTGTCGGTGATTAATGCGATAGGTGTGGTGCGCACCATGCGGGATGGTATGGGACACGGCCGACCCGTGATGTACGGGTAGGTTCGTAGTGAGAAGTATGCTTCACTACGTAGGCTGTTCGAAATTTTTCAAGAAATGATGGGCGAGCACATTGTGGTGAAGACGTTTGTCATGGATAAAATGGCTGCGCAAATGAGAGCAGCCCATGTGGTGTTCGGCTGCGACATAATGTGTTACTTTCATGTACGCCGTACGTAAGCGTGTAAGTGGGTAACATTTGTTTGTCATTTTCGTTAAAAGACGAACTCTTTCCGCAGTCGTTATCTCTTCCACCGAATGGCTACGGTAGACAATGAAGAAGAATAAGCTGCACCTTTACACCGTATACCGTAGGTTCAAACGTGACTTACATGTCATCCGCCGAACGGATAAGAATTTCTGAATTATTTGTTGTCATTGGCTGTACATCAAGCTCAAGTGGGCCATTCATGCGCAAAGCGATGTTGTCCACTTCGGCAGTCGTACGAATAATAGGCTGGAGAATGCTTCAAAGTCCACGTTGCTTTGCGAAGGACCAAGCGCTTCAGAATCCTATTTGTTTATCTTTTCCAGCTTGCACGTAGAAACGGTGAAATACTGTCCAACTCTGTTTTAAACGTGGATATGGGAAAACGATCCGCTCGACCAAGTTTTTGTACGACATCGGTTAAACCCTGGATCGAATGCATCGACGCCAACACACCACCTACGTATGGCCAATAGAAACACAAGTTTCATTGATGCGGTTTGACTGTTGATTCTTCAGTTGGCTCATGAAAACATCTGCTGGTAATGGGCCCCATGGAAATCCCATCGCAATTGCACCAGTTTGAGGATAAAGCTCGTCTTTTTTATATGGACTCAGTTTTGTTGAACATATATGACTATATCGATCTGATAAGGGGTAGTCAGATACAGTTGTTCATCACCGTTGTCTTTTATAAATTATATACATTTTTCATCACGACGTGTGTGTGATAGGAAGTTGTTGATCATGCTTGCGACCTCCGTTCCTCCTGGAAAAGTTACTCTTCTTCCTTTCGGCACTTCAAATCTTCTCTTAGAAAGACTGACTCAGTCATTCAAGATACATGCTATCGGTCTTTCCTTTATTGAACGCTAATATCGGCTTGTTCCATCACTTGAAAAAGTTTTCATCTAATAAAGTTACTTTTCATTCAGCTTATACTGGTAAACCTCTGTTTATCTGAGCCCAAGGTATCACTCACTCTCCTTTGTATTGTCATCATGTGATTAGTTGTACTTGTGCGTGTTCGCGTGTTGCGCTGACTTCAGGCTCTGTTGACCTGATGAACTCAGCTTCAACGTTTGCTGCACCCACTTCTTATTCTTAGTTTTCTAATATGCTCTTAAAATTTAGTATCCTCTTTTGAAACTGTCTTTTCTGGACTGAAATCGATCGCTCCGCGGTCCACGAGCTTGCTAGATGATCGTCCAAGTATGGACGCGACAGTTCTGCATCCAGCGCCTTGACAGAATTGGTCGTCAAATTAGGCATCTCCCAACGCGTCCGTTAAAAGTGGAGACTCACGGTAGGTTCATTTATGCGTAAAATAAACGTACAGTTCCGTGAATTCACCCCGCATGAAAGGCTGAATCGCGAGCTTTTTAAAACGTTTTCTGTGCTTATTTGGGGATTCTTTAAACTATTAATTGTATATATCCTTATCACTTCTGAAATTAGCAATACATGGTGATTCAGAGAAGGATAGATGAAAAAATAGATTGTCACCAACGGTACAAGTTATGTGGTAACAAAACGACGTCCGTTGATTTGAACCGTCGTCCACCAGCTGGGATGCCAACACAATATCAGTTACCTCATCCACGTGCATTCATTGGGTGTTAAAATACTCGATGTTGATTCTGTTCCTCAAGACGACTCCTGTGTTGGCATGACAAATTTCAATACGCTTCACTTCGAGCCAATCATTTTAACTGCCTGCGCTGTTGCTATGCCAAAGGCCAATTTATAACGGTTGATTTCCGTGAAAAGACTCCGCTTGGTTGCAACTTTCATATTTTTGTTAGTTATAAGTTTGTTATATAAAGCCCCAGTTTGATCTGTATACGGAGATAGTTAGAGTACTGAACGTTCACTTATGTCCACCTTTGCGAAACTATTGGGCTTATACAATGTCTGTATTTATAGGTTTCGGGTGAGCTTGCGCCAATCACAGCTGAGCGTAGCTTCTCGGACGTTCGAGAATTCTGGCGGGCGTTCAAATTCTCCAAAAATGGAAAATCCATTTTTCTCGGCAAATATGGCGAATTTTTGGGAAAAGTGCCTTTTCCCAACACCTCCCCTGTTGAGCATTATTGGTACCGCCGTTGACGGGGATCGAGCTGCATTGGACAGGTGGGCTTGCGTTTGCGGTCCGTCCATCGCCTTGGTTGCAAAGCCGACAGCTCTCTGCTCGGTCTAGGGGTTGAGGTTGTTGAAGTTGCCGGTGCGGGAATTTGTTCTGTCGGGCGCCTTATCTCGAAGGTGTCGAGAAGTAGGTCCAGTGGCAATTGATTCTGAACTTGTCCAGTGCTTGAGGAATGGCGTGGGCGGAGTTGGTTCCGGTGGCGCACCCAGATGTCGCTTCCGACGTTGACGTCGTAAAGGACCGTGCCGTTCCGTTGCTGGACTGTTGCTGCAATCCAGTGGGGGCGACCTGAGCGATAGTCCCTTGCATAGACAAGATCGCCGATGGCAAATCCACACCAGGAGAGCTGCTGCGTATCTCCGGGCGTTTTTCCACTGGAATGATCGCGTCAAATTTCGTCCTCAGCTTGCGACCCATGAGAGCTTCTGCAGGCGATAGTCCGTTGGGAGTCGCCGGATTCGGGGTTGTTCGGTAAGTGAGCAAAACCTTTGCAGCACTTCTTCCGTCGGTCCCTCCCCGCGAGACTTCATAAGGGCTCTCTTGAAAGTGTCGACGAAGCGTTCGACTTGACCATTGGATTGAGGGTGGTATGGTGGTGAATGCAGATGACGGATGTTGTTCTGGATGCAGAACTCCTTGAACTGGACCGAGGTAAACTGCGATCCGTTGTCCGAAACAAGCGTCTCCGGCAGACCATGTTGGCTGAAGATCCGTCTGAGGTTGTTGATTGTGACTGAGGTTGTGGCGTGCGTCAGTGGGACGATCTCAGGCCACTTAGAGTATGCATCCACCAGGATGAGGTATACCATACCGTCAATGGGTCCTGCAAAATCCACATGGAGGCGTGACCACGGATGTTCGGGTTGCTTCCACGGCTGCGGCTCGACGCGCGGCGGGTTCTTTGGCGGCTTCGCGGCAGCGGCTGCATTGCTTAACCAGATCTTCAATCTGGTTGTCGAGGCCAGGCCAGTAGACGTAGCTCCTGGCGATCGCTTTCATACGTCCTGCGCCAGGGTGTCCGGAATGAAACTGTCTGAGAACAGATTGGCGCAGCGAGGACGGAATGACGACGCGGTCAGCGAACATCAGAAAGAGGGCGACGACTGAGAGGGATTCACGTCGTTGATAGGGCTGGCACAGTTTACCGGATGATGGAGTTGATGGCCATCTGGTTTGGACGTATGTGATTGCTTGC
>LOND01000081.1:163098-176445 GCA_014220965.1 Paragonimus kellicotti
TGAAATTCAATACACCCTGCACTGGATAAACGTTCAGACAAATCTGTAAGAAAAGAAGGCAATAGGATTGTTCGGAAGCCCGATAGCAAATGTACCGATATTGGAGTAAGGTGACGTCAATGACCCGGAAACATTTAGGACTGAACAGCCCGCGAATTGGTCGAGAGTTTTGATACCTTGGAAATATAGAGTACTGTCACGAACGAAAATAATTCGTGGGTTCAAGGGTGAAAACAATTAAACATGATAATTGGGAGGAGACAAAGTGATCGCGCAAACTGTGACTAATAATACAACGCATAACTTTTGCCAAAATATCCACGCAATATAAAATTGTCTGCATTATTTAGGAAAAATATGACGGCAGTCAATGTCTGTTATGACAGAAGACAACGAGCAGGTGACAGCTTTTGTCAAACAAAGTTTGCTGCCGAACTTTGATGGAGACTGGCCGTGTACCTTCCGTATGCTGGGTAAAATAGCTAAGGAGAATGCAATCATACGAGGTATAAGAGACGAAGTATTTTTCTTTTCATTAATCCCTATAGGTTAGATACACACAACTTGTTATATAGTAAATATCAGTCACATAAATCCATACACCATTGAGCAAAACTGGAATGCATATGAGTTTTCAGTAACACGGAGAGTCCTCATCAATCACTCTTGTTTTCTAAATGGTTCATGATAACCCGGCATACACTGTAGTGACCTGATCAATCAAATGATAAAAATGACTACAGAAATGGTAATAACAAGAAAGGTTGTAACGGTAATGGATAGACCCCAAAGGTAGGCGTACAAACAAAACAAAGGACATATCGGTAAAAAAGATAGACTCAATGATAAGTCGAGGTCTGCTGAATTGAATAGACCACCACAAGAGGAAAGAGCGCCAGGGGTGAAGTTCGGAAAACGACCGACGGATAATTCCACACGCGGCGTGGGATGACGAACGTTGAGCGTCGACGGATTAGCCAATACGCGGAGCTAAAATATTTCAACGTGCAACTACTTTACCAGCTCAAAATCCGCGCAAATGGAGAAGACAGAGAGGATGCGCGGTAGCTCCTGTTTATCCATGCTGACGATTAAGTTCAAAAGTGGGGTTGATAGTTTCAAAAAAGTGTACAGATCAGGTTACCAAATCGGTATATACAGAAACGTACAAAAATGAATTATGAAATACAACTGTGAATTGTGGTCACTATAATACTCCCTCACCAGAGCGTTTATGGGTTAAGAACACGATGAAAGGACGGCAATGAAGGAAAAATAAACCAAACGCTCGATAGACACGTCACGTATGGTAATCTGTCAGGTGTTTCGGCCAGTGTACAGAACGCCCTCTACGTGTGGTGCGTTGTTCGAGAGAACTGTAGGGTTGGAATGCAGGTGGATGTGATATCGTCGAGGGTGGGGAGGGGTTGCTCTCCGTCGACAACGGGTCAGATGTGTCAACATCCTTCTCTGTGTAGGCTGGTTTTAGTCGATCAATGGATACGGATTCGCTTCGTCCGGACCTGTCGATAATGAAAATTTTTCGTCGCGCTTAACCACCTTGAAGGAACCAGGTATCGTGGTTGTAAGGGTTTCCTAGTGGCGTCTTGGCGCATAAACACAAATTTACATGTGAAAAAATCCGGGGATTTTCGTTTTCGACGCCAATGCCGATGGGTCAGCGTGGAACGAAGTCCGGGAATGTGTTGTCGTAAACGTGAAATGTAATCCGTACCTGGGTCTGTATGAGTCGAGGGTTGAATCAATTCCCCTGGGAGGTGCAAGTTGGTACCGTAGACTAATTCAGAGGCAGTGCAGCCAATGTCCTCTTTAACGGTAGACCGGACTTCCAAGAGAAATGATTGATAGACGCTCGCTCCATTTCGTCGCGTCGGACTGCGCGGTTATCGAGGCTTTCAGTTGTCGGTGAAAACGTTCGACTAAACTGTTGCAACACGAACTAAGCTGTTGTAACACGAACGCGAATAACTGACACGAACAACGATGAACGAATAACGCGATTAGAAACCCCTTCCGATTGGCCCCAACACTGTGAACGACAAGAACCAATGAGAACACGGACAAAGCAGACTCCGGATAAGCAATGTATTTAGCCACCAGACGCTTTGCGAATTTACATGAGAAACTGGTCTGTATTTATAGAAAATCCTTGACCTTGTGGCGGCGTGAGCGCGCGAAGAAATATTTGAATCCCACGCCGATGCATATCTCAGTAACGGCTTGCGATATCGGATTTCTGACAACAGAATCGTGTTCTTCGGGTCAGGTTTACCCCGACCCTAACATAAACCGTTAGCGCAAGAATGGTATGCCGTCGTTTTAATGTGCGAACAACTCAGTAACTCCGTGAAGTTTCGAAAAAGAGAAGACTGGAACTGAGTGCCTCGATCCGTAGTGATTGTAGATGGCACACCAAAATTAGCAATCCAATGTTCCAAGAAGGTTTTAGCGACCGTCTCCGCTGAAACATCTCCAATGGGCACAGCTAATGGCCAACGGGTAAAACGGTCGATTGCGGTCAATATATACGTACAATCGTTGGAGGGTGGTAGTGGGCCAACGATGTCAAGGTGTACATGTGAAAAACGGGCGTCTGGCTGGGAGAATGTGCCAGGTGTAGTAACCGTATGCCTGTGCACTTTACTCCTTTGGCACTCCATACACTGTTGTGACCAGAGGCGAACATCTTTGTTCATAGAGGGCCAAACAAAGCGTTGTGCGATCAACTTCAATGTGCCGCGTTTTCCGGGGTGAGATAAACGGTGGAAATGATTAAAAACAGTACGTCGGTAAGAAAGTGGGACAAAAGGTCTAGGTGTACCCGTTGAAGTATCGCATAGAATGTCACCAGCTTGCGTCGGCAGAGGGATGGTAGATAATTTTAAGGACTTACCGACGGAAACGTCCTTCATGTCCTCACTGCGCTGCTGGGCAGTGGCTACTGTAGACATGACTACTGTAGACAAATCAAAGGAGAGTGACGAATGGACTGAGTTGATGTCAGGACGTGATAGTGCATCGGCAATTCACCAGCTTCGTAGCCCAGCCGGTAGGGCACCTGTCGCGTTTGGGCATGGTGTTTCTGTCGCCGGTTCGAGTCAAGCCGAAGCCCTAAATTCCAGTGAACACTGTTTGAGGATTGATCACCAGGATCGGTATTTTGCCTTCGGGCTGAGCAGCAAATAAAGCTCGTTTGAAGGCCGTCTTTTTTCTTACTTGTTGGGGGATCTAAGTTGCGAGAGTTGGGTTCCGATATTTGTGCTCTGGTTTTCGTGCAGTTTTGCAATATCGTTGCGTTCGTTCGTGATAGAGATACTGCTCGTGGTCTTTGTGTTGTTCTTGTCTTTCTCTATCAGGGGGTCGTAACAGATACTGTAACATGCAAGCCGGCCGTTCTACTCCGATTGTCCGTCGCACTTACGGACCAATTTTGGGGCAACGTGGAGACACCGGGGGACAGCGTTCTTCCGAAGGAGGGGTTCCAACAACAATCCTGTAAAAGGAAACAATACACAAACATGAGCCAAAGGCCCAGTAAGCCATGCACACGACTTACACAAACGGAAACTAAAACGGCGTCAACAACACAGCAGCACGCCTCGTCACACAATTCAAATTTAACCTGTGCGCGCTTGCTGGTTTCGACCGCACGTTACAATACCTAGTTAAGTATTTAAACAAGGTTAATCACGGCACTATGAATCAAGTCAGATGGTCTGTAGGTGCATTCTGAGAGTGGCTTATGGGAACCAGTAGGCACTAATAACCGCACAGTCACCAACGTTATCAAAACAATGCCAGTCAACCAACTAATATACTTCAAGAAATTATCTATCTAGCCACGAGAGAAAACCGTCACGAACACTTGTTCTCGGTAGATCACCATCAGCCCAGTCAGCTATATATACCCATCAAAATTAATTCCGCATCAAGAAAAACTTCTGTTGGTACGTGTACCAGGGTATAAAAGTCCAAAACTAAAAGGGTTGAGCCACTCACACGACGAGTCACCGGTGTTTGGGGTGAGTAGTTTAGAGATTCGCCCACAGTTAACTCACAGATGTCAGGGTTCGTGTCAGTGCTGTGACATTTGGCTACTGCGACTTCTTATGAAAATGGAGAATCATATTAAGTAATCGAATAACAAAAGTTTCTGCTGTGACCAGCATTTACCGACTGCCCATTTTGGGGTGGTTGGACGGAATTTTTGTATAACGTGCGAAAATTCTGCTTTGGGCCTACGCGACGGTCCCTATCAACAAGATGCGTAACTACCGAGCTGTTATTAGACTTGATTACATCGGTCCCGTGTCAAGCAAGATGATTTTCTTCGATTTTGTCAGACAAACGCTCAGTCGTCAGACTAAAATACCTAACTGTATAACAGCAGCAGAAGGTATATACGAAGAAAGATTGGTCAAGGACAGGCGTTTTGTCTT
Organism: Paragonimus kellicotti; assembly: GCA_014220965.1. NCBI lineage: Eukaryota > Metazoa > Platyhelminthes > Trematoda > Plagiorchiida > Troglotrematidae > Paragonimus > Paragonimus kellicotti. The sequence continues at coordinate 167,559 of LOND01000081.1, forward strand.
TCAGACTCGAAGTTATTAGGGGATATAGTGAACCAGCTGCGTATTGTTGTCATCAGGAAGGTACGTCTGAAGTTTCTGACAGTCGATGATCAAGTCATTTTGTTGCAATATCACCACAGAACAGCGGACGGATAAAGATAGTTGTCTTTTCCACCGTGTCAACCAGGTCACATGATTTAATTGCAGTCATGTCCCAAGTTATATAGCGTCCGGTATGGCCATTGTCTCTCGGCACGTCAGCGACTAATTTCACTTATTGTTCCGCTATCTTTGTAGGACAGATTTTCATGGCTGTACTGGTAAGACAATGGCTAAATGTACTTTTCTGTTCAAGTGTCGTAACTACCATCAAAAAGTCTGTACTTCAAAGTCCACGTTGCTTTGCGAAGGACCAAGCGCTTCAGAATCCTATTTGTTTATCTTTTCCAGCTTGCACGTAGAAACGGTGAAATACTGTCCAACTCTGTTTTAAACGTGGATATGGGAAAACGATCCGCTCGACCAAGTTTTTGTACGACATCGGTTAAACCCTGGATCGAATGCATCGACGCCAACACACCACCTACGTATGGCCAATAGAAACACAAGTTTCATTGATGCGGTTTGACTGTTGATTCTTCAGTTGGCTCATGAAAACATCTGCTGGTAATGGGCCCCATGGAAATCCCATCGCAATTGCACCAGTTTGAGGATAAAGCTCGTCTTTTTTATATGGACTCAGTTTTGTTGAACATATATGACTATATCGATCTGATAAGGGGTAGTCAGATACAGTTGTTCATCACCGTTGTCTTTTATAAATTATATACATTTTTCATCACGACGTGTGTGTGATAGGAAGTTGTTGATCATGCTTGCGACCTCCGTTCCTCCTGGAAAAGTTACTCTTCTTCCTTTCGGCACTTCAAATCTTCTCTTAGAAAGACTGACTCAGTCATTCAAGATACATGCTATCGGTCTTTCCTTTATTGAACGCTAATATCGGCTTGTTCCATCACTTGAAAAAGTTTTCATCTAATAAAGTTACTTTTCATTCAGCTTATACTGGTAAACCTCTGTTTATCTGAGCCCAAGGTATCACTCACTCTCCTTTGTATTGTCATCATGTGATTAGTTGTACTTGTGCGTGTTCGCGTGTTGCGCTGACTTCAGGCTCTGTTGACCTGATGAACTCAGCTTCAACGTTTGCTGCACCCACTTCTTATTCTTAGTTTTCTAATATGCTCTTAAAATTTAGTATCCTCTTTTGAAACTGTCTTTTCTGGACTGAAATCGATCGCTCCGCGGTCCACGAGCTTGCTAGAGGATCGTCCAAGTATGGACGCGACAGTTCTGCATCCAGCGCCTTGACAGAATTGGTCGTCAAATTAGGCATCTCCCAACGCGTCCGTTAAAAGTGGAGACTCACGGTAGGTTCATTTATGCGTAAAATAAACGTACAGTTCCGTGAATTCACCCCGCATGAAAGGCTGAATCGCGAGCTTTTTAAAACGTTTTCTGTGCTTATTTGGGGATTCTTTAAACTATTAATTGTATATATCCTTATCACTTCTGAAATTAGCAATACATGGTGATTCAGAGAAGGATAGATAAAAAATAGATTGTCACCAACGGTACAAGTTATGTGGTAACAAAACGACGTCCGTTGATTTGAACCGTCGTCCACCAGCTGGGATGCCAACACAATATCAGTTACCTCATCCACGTGCATTCATTGGGTGTTAAAATACTCGATGTTGATTCTGTTCCTCAAGACGACTCCTGTGTTGGCATGACAAATTTCAATACGCTTCACTTCGAGCCAATCATTTTAACTGCCTGCGCTGTTGCTATGCCAAAGGCCAATTTATAACGGTTGATTTCCGTGAAAAGACTCCGCTTGGTTGCAACTTTCATATTTTTGTTAGTTATAAGTTTGTTATATAAAGCCCCAGTTTGATCTGTATACGGAGATAGTTAGAGTACTGAACGTTCACTTATGTCCACCTTTGCGAAACTATTGGGCTTCCTGTGATCAATCCTCAAACAGTGTTCACTGGAATTTAGGGCTTCGGCTTGACTCGAACCGGCGACAGAAACACCATGCCCAAACGCGACAGGTGCCCTACCGGCTGGGCTACGAAGCTGGTGAATTGCCGATGCACTATCACGTCCTGACATCAACTCAGTCCAATTCGTCACTCTCCTTTGATTTGTCTACAGTCCTTTGATTTGTCTACAGTAGCCACGACCCAGCAGCGCAGTGAGGACATGAAGGACGTTTCCGTCGGTAAGTCCTTAAAATTATCTACCATCCCTCTGCCGACTCAAGCTGGTGACATTCTATGCGATACTTCAACGGGTACACCTAGACCTTTTGTCCCACTTTCTTACCGACGTACTGTTTTTAATCATTTCCACCGTTTATCTCACCCCGGAAAACGCGGCACATTGAAGTTGATCGCACAACGCTTTGTTTGGCCCTCTATGAACAAAGATGTTCGCCTCTGGTCACAACAGTGTATGGAGTGCCAAAGGAGTAAAGTGCACAGGCATACGGTTACTACACCTGGCACATTCTCCCAGCCAGACGCCCGTTTTTCACATGTACACCTTGACATCGTTGGCCCACTACCACCCTCCAACGATTGTACGTATATATTGACCGCAACCGACCGTTTTACCCGTTGGCCATTAGCTGTGCCCATTGGAGATGTTTCAGCGGAGACGGTCGCTAAAACCTTCTTGGAACATTGGATCGCTAATTTTGGTGTGCCATCTACAATCACTACGGATCGAGGCACTCAGTTCCAGTCTTCTCTTTTTCGAAACTTCACAAAGTTACTGAGTCGTTCGCACATTGAAACGACGGCATACCATTCTTGCGCTAACGGTTTATGTTAGGGTCGAGGTAAACCTGACCCGAAGAACACGATTCTGTTGTCAGAAATCCGATATCGCAAGCCGTTACTGAGATATGCATCGGCGTGGGATTCAAATATTTCTTCGCGCGCTCACGCCGCCACAAGGTCAAGGATTTTCTATAAATACAGACCAGTTTCTCATGTAAATTCGCAAAGCGTCTGGTGGCTAAATACATTGCTTATCCGGAGTCTGCTTTGTCCGTGTTCTCATTGGTTCTTGTCGTTCACAGTGTTGGGGCCAATCGGAAGGGGTTTCTAATCGCGTTATTCGTTCATCGTTGTTCGTGTCAGTTATTCGCGTTCGTGTTACAACAGCTTAGTTCGTGTTGCAACAGTTTAGTCGAACGTTTTCACCGACAACTGAAAGCCTCGATAACCGCGCAGTCCGACGCGAACGAAATGGAGCGAGCGTCTACCACTCATTCTCCTTGGAATCCGGTCTACCGTTAAAGAGGACATTGGCTGCACTGCCTCTGAATTAGTCTACGGTACCAACTTGCACCTCCCAGGGGAATTGATTCAACCCTCGACTCATACAGACCCAGGTACGGATTACATTTCACGTTTACGACAACACATGTCCGGACTTCGTTCCACGCTGACCCATCGGCATTGGCGTCGAAAACGAAAATCTCCGGATTTGTTGACATGTAAATTTGTGTTTATGCGCCAAGACGCCACTAGGAAACCCTTACAACCACGATACCTCGGTCCCTTCAAGGTGGTTAAGCGCGACGAGAAATTTTTCATTATCGACAGGTCCGGACGAAGCGAATCCGTATCCATTGATCGACTAAAGCCAGCCTACACAGAGAAGGATGTTGACACATCTGACCCGTTGTCGACGGAGAGCAACCCCTCCCCACCCTCGACGATATCACATCCACCTGCAGCCCAACCCTACTGTTCTCTCGAACAACGCACCACACGTAGAGGGCGTTCTGTACACTGGCCGAAACACCTGACAGATTACCATACGTGACGTGTCTATCGAGCGTTTGGTTTATTTTTCCTTCATTGCCGTCCTTTCATCGTGTTCTTAACCCACAAACGCTCTGGTGAGGGAGTATTATAGTGTCCACAATTCACAGTTATATTTCATAATTCATTTTTGTACGTTTCTGTATATACCGTTTGTTAACCTCATCTGTACACTTGTTTGAAACTATCAACCCCACTTTTGAACTTAATCGTCAGCATGGATAAACAGGAGCTACCGCGCATCCTCTCTGTCTTCTCCATTTGTGCGGATTTTGAGCTGGTAAAGCAGTTGCACGTTGAAATATTTTAGCTCCGCGTATTGGCTAATCCGTCGACGCTCAACGTTCGTCATCCCACGCCGCGTGTGGAATTATCCGTCGGTCGTTTTCCGAACTTCACCCTGGCGCTCTTTCCCTCTTGTGGTGGTCTATTCAACTCAGCGGACCTCGACTTATCAGTGAGTCGTTCCTTTTTACCGATACGTCTTCTGTTTTGTTTGTACGCTTACCTTTTGGAGCCTATCCATTACCGTTACAACCTTTCTTGGTATTACCATATCTTTAGTCATTTTTATCATTTGATTGATTAGGCCACTACAGTGTATGCCGGGTTATCATGAACCATTTAGAAAACAAGAGTGATTGATGAGGACTCTCCGTGTTACTGAAAACTCATATGCATTCCAGTTTTGCTCAATGGTGTATGGATTTATGTGACTGATATTTACTATATACAAGTTGTGTGTATCTAACCTATAGGGATTAATGAAAAGAAAAATACTTCGTCTCTTATACCTCGTATGATTGCATTCTCCTTAGCTATTTTACCCAGCATACGGAAGGTACACGGCCAGTCTCCATCAAAGTTCGGCAGCAAACTTTGTTTGACAAAAGCTGTCACCTGCTCGTTGTCTTCTGTCATAACAGACATTGACTGCCGTCATATTTTTCCTAAATAATGCAGACAATTTTATATTGCGTGGATATTTTGGCAAAAGTTATGCGTTGTATTATTAGTCACAGTTTGCGCGATCACTTTGTCTCCTCCCAATTATCATGTTTAATTGTTTTCACCCTTGAACCCACGAATTATTTTCGTTCGTGACAGTACTCTATATTTCCAAGGTATCAAAACTCTCGACCAATTCGCGGGCTGTTCAGTCCTAAATGTTTCCGGGTCATTGACGTCACCTTACTCCAATATCGGTACATTTGCTATCGGGCTTCCGAACAATCCTATTGCCTTCTTTTCTTACAGATTTGTCTGAACGTTTATCCAGTGCAGGGTGTATTGAATTTCAGTGAACCTCTCCACAGCTCCTCTTCCGAAAATGTTTATCAATGTGGACTTGGCAACTACTTCAAACATTTTTTCTCGCCTTACCTTGCGTGCAGTAAATTGACGCGGTATGATGACTTTGGCCAAAGTGGTGGCCATTACCTTAGGTATCCTTTCAGTATCGCGTATAACTGTTATTACTGTGAACCTCGAAATTTTTCTGTGTTATTGTAGTGACTTGGAGATAGCCGCGGTCTACCTGCTGTGCACAACGTCACAACGAGACTGGACCTTGACGTGGTGTGACGGCTTGCGCATCTCGATGACCTATTGGGCTAAACTGGACGGTGTGGTCACCACACCGATAGGTTGGAGGGTTGGAAGAAGGTTGGCATCTTTTTCCGGAAAAAGTACCAGTTCTGGTACATTGCCACCCAACCGCTGCCTTGCGGTACAGGCTTTTGAGCCAAAGGCTTTGGTTGAGAACCCTAATCGTTCTCCTGTCTAGGTCTGGGCGTCCTGGCAGTATCTCAGCCCACACACAACCATGAATAATCACAACACCAGTAATTCCATACTGCATCGGCCGTCTCGCAGTATAAACCGGGTCGCCCTATCTGCTGCATACAGCAGGGTGGATAGGCGAAATCATGCTACTGCTGACCCCTCCCCCACTGTCCTATCAAATTTAGCTCTCAGGCCCCTCCCGACCTCCATTTCTGATAATTACTCTACAGGTCCCACAACAGATGTAGCTAACTGTAGTAACACTGAGCCGGTAAGTTCCGTCTCTTGCCTTTCAGCTTCAGGCCTCCCTCGTCCCTTGCTTAGACCTAGAATGCGAATTAATATAGGTGCCTTCAACGTTCGCACGCTAAAACAGATAGGTCAGCAGGCCGCTCTCGCACGAACGTTAGACTCGTTAAATGTCGATGTCTGTGTGTTTCAGAGACTAGAATCCAGGACAGTAGTCAACGTATGGAACTAACAGCACCGCACTGTCTACTCGATACTGGTTATACACTTCGGGTGACTCCACGGCCGCGCTACCGGTCAGGCTGGAGTAGGTATAGTCCTCAGCACGACGGCCGCAGCCGCATTAGTAGATTGGATTCCTGTTAACAGTAGACTGTGCCGTCCGCTTGGCAGGTTCTGTTAAAACCAGCTCTAGACGCAAGACTTTCAGAAATTTATTCATTGTCTGCTTATGCTCCTACTGACTGTAGTGACATCGGCGTCAAGGACGCATTTTACTCGGATCTGGCCACTCTCCTTCGGTCGACACGTGGCTCTGATATAGTCGTTCTGGCCGGAGATATGAATGCCCAGGTCGGTCGCCTTGGTGAAGCCGAATCTCGTTTAGGTGGTAGGTTTGGGATAGCATCACATCGATCAGATAATGGTGGGCGATTGTTGCAGCTATGCGCTGAGCATAATCTATTTTTAGCCAGTACTGGTTTTAGGCATCGTGCACGTCAATGCTATACTTGGCGCCCGCCTTCTCCGAATCAGGCCTGGTCTCATTTCCACCGTTTATCTCACCCCGGAAAACGCGGCACATTGAAGTTGATCGCACAACGCTTTGTTTGGCCCTCTATGAACAAAGATGTTCGCCTCTGGTCACAACAGTGTATGGAGTGCCAAAGGAGTAAAGTGCACAGGCATACGGTTACTACACCTGGCACATTCTCCCAGCCAGACGCCCGTTTTTCACATGTACACCTTGACATCGTTGGCCCACTACCACCCTCCAACGATTGTACGTATATATTGACCGCAATCGACCGTTTTACCCGTTGGCCATTAGCTGTGCCCATTAGAGATGTTTCAGCGGAGACGGTCGCTAAAACCTTCTTGGAACATTGGATTGCTAATTTTGGTGTGCCATCTACAATCACTACGGATCGAGGCACTCAGTTCCAGTCTTCTCTTTTTCGAAACTTCACGGAGTTACTGGGTTGTTCGCACATTAAAACGACGGCGTACCATTCCTTGCGCTAACGGTTTATGTTAGGGTCGAGGGTAAACCTGACCCGAAGAACACGATTCTGTTGTCAGAAATCCGATATCGCAAGCCGTTACTGAGATATGCATCGGCGTGGGATTCAAATATTTCTTCGCGCGCTCACGCCGCCACAAGGTCAAGGATTTTCTATAAATACAGACCAGTTTCTCATGTAAATTCGCAAAGCGTCTGGTGGCTAAATACATTGCTTATCCGGAGTCTGCTTTGTCCGTGTTCTCATTGGTTCTTGTCGTTCACAGTGTTGGGGCCAATCGGAAGGGGTTTCTAATCGCGTTATTCGTTCATCGTTGTTCGTGTCAGTTATTCGCGTTCGTGTTACAACAGCTTAGTTCGTGTTGCAACAGTTTAGTCGAACGTTTTCACCGACAACTAAAGCCTCGATAACCGCGCAGTCCGACGCAACGAAATGGAGCGAGCGTCTACCACTCATTCTCCTTGGAATCCGGTCTACCGTTAAAGAGGACATTGGCTGCACTGCCTCTGAATTAGTCTACGGTACCAACTTGCACCTCCCAGGGGAATTGATTCAACCCTCGACTCATACAGACCCAGGTACGGATTACATTTCACGTTTACGACAACACATGTCCGGTCTTCGTTTCACACCGACCCGTCAACATTGGCGCCGAGAACAAAAATCTCCGGATTTGTTCACATGTAAATTTGTGTTTATGCGCCAAGACGCCACTAGGAAACCCTTACAACCACGATACCTCGGTCCCTTCAAGGTGGTTAAGCGCGACGAAAAATTTTTCATTATCGACAGGTCCGGACGAAGCGAATCCGTATCCATTGATCGACTAAAGCCAGCCTACACAGAGAAGGATGTTGACCCACCTGACCCGATGTTGACTGAAAGCAACCCCTCCCCACTCCCGACAGTATCACATCCACCTGCAGCCCAGCCCCTGTTCTCTCGAACAACGCACCACACGTAGAGGGCGTTCTGTACACTGGCCGAAACACCTGACAGATTACCATACGTGACGTGTCTATCGAGCGTTTGTTTCGTTTTCCTTCATTGCCCTCCTTTCATCGTGTTTTAACCCACAAACGCTCTGGTGGGGAGTATTATAGTGTCCACAATTCACAGTTATATTTCATAATTCATTTTTGTACATTTCTGTATATACCGTTTTGTTAACCTCATCTGTACACTTGTTTGAAACCATCAACTCACTTTTGAATTTAATCGTCAACACGAATAAACGGGAGTTACCGCGCACCGTCTCTGTCTTCTCCATTTGTGCGGATTTTGAGCTGGTAAAGCAGTTGCACGTTGAAATATTTTAGCTCCGCGTATTGGCTAATCCGTCGACGCTCAACGTTCGTCATCCCACGCCGCGTGTGGAATTATCCGTCGGTCGTTTTCCGAACTTCACCCCTGGCGCTGTTTCTTTCCTCTTGTGGTGGTCTATTCAACTCAGCAGACCTCGACTTATCAGTGAGTCGTTCCTTTTTTACCGATACGTCTTCTGTTTTGTTTGTACGCTTACCTTTGGAGCCTATCCATTACCGTTACAACCTTTCTTGGTATTACCATATCTTTAGTCATTTTTATCATTTGATTGATTAGGTCACTACAACCTTATTATCCTTCACTGATTTTTATGCGCAAAAGAACCATTGTTTTGAGGATCATTTTTCCGTACTTTCTTCGAACTTGCAGACTCTAGGCCCCCTTGTTATGTTGCTCATT
>LOND01000081.1:183156-204173 GCA_014220965.1 Paragonimus kellicotti
ATTATTATTATTATTACTATTATTATTATTATTGTTATTATTATTATTATTATTATTTCCATAGGATAGTTCGATCGTGCCTGATGCGAGGTCAGTGGTGTAGTGGTCAACACAGCTGCTTCATGGGAGCGTGGTCGAACTACAAATCCTGTCTGCGAAGGGATTATACATTACTGATGAGTCCCAACACGAGCAAAGCTGGAATATGGCGATTTCTTAGAAAGGGGCTGGTAGGAGCTTATGGGAATGCAAACGCTGCGATTACTCTTGAGCGTTTTGAAACTTGAACCGATTAAGATCACATGCCACTTACCAGACATCAACATGTTTTGAAATTAATTAAGATCCAATATCCGGCACCGGAGTTTCCGGGTCCCTCTCCAGCTAATAGTTCTTCCGGGCAGGACCGGTGGTCAAGGACATACTTGCAATGGGTATCTAAAATATAAAGTGTCAGCGGATTATATTAACAAACAGTTAGTGTGTTAGCTCGCTTATTGACTAGAACGAACAAAACGTTTACTTAGCACAAACCAAGAATAACTGTATAAGGAAATTGGTGCTGTGCGAAAATATGTGGCAATAACGCGAGTCTGCACCGGGGCATAGGGAACTTAAACCAAACTCCGATATACCCATAAAACAACTCACATGAGGTCCAGGAGTGTTGGAGGAGGGCAAATCTCAAGTGCATATGGTCGTCTTAGATGTCACTTGACGTTCCAGGTTATCATGCCTTTCCAGGCGTACTCTTACGTACACAATACTAAATGGTCTGGCGGCAAACAGGACCAGTGTGCTGTACTTATCCCTTCAAATGCCTTTTTATCCATGTGAGTTTCCTACTTGAACACAAACAGGGCAAACCTGTTCGCTGACTTATTCCAACACTACCTCCTGTGGATGTAAAAAAGCCTGTTGTCCTCAGGTGCTACTGTGGAGCATGGATGAATGCAAGTAGTGAACAGACGTTTTTCACGAGGAAAACATTGGAGGGCACTCAAAGCGCAGCCTGTAAGATGAAGACGGAGATATTCCGCCCAAACCAGCATTTAGCTCTCACAATCTCCGGACGCGTTGTTACAAGGAAGGCAACAGTTCGATCTGCAACATATATAGAACAGGTTGCTGCAAATTTCATAGGTCGGGGTATTCCTGAAAGAAAGAATAGACTCATGCAAAAAGTTACCTAAAACATTTCCCTAAATAATTACATCAGGAGATTCTCCAATGGGTCTTTCCATCCGGACATAACCAACTTAGTTCTTGCAGGCAGCTTGAGTTTCAGGTCTCCCAAAACGACACTCGGTCTCTCGAGGACGTTACTTTGCAAAGCTGTCGCCGAAACAGTGCTTGATAAGTCCTGTGACGAAATCAGCGCAAGTTAAAAGTTGACGTTTCGCTCGACAGCGCGACAGAAACTCTTCTGGGTGATCAGCACTTTGGCATAGATTGGGGTAGACCCCGCTCTTTAGGTAAACCAAAAGTTCCTGGTGTCTTTTCGGGGAAAATGACCTTTTACGGTTTCGGTATCCTTTCCGAGGCCTTCGATCTTGGCCAGACGCACTAGCCTGCCTTACCCCATGGTCTACAACCTTAAGCGACGGTAACCGAGGAGCATGATTCGTATCTTCTTCACACCCCCAATGCCCTGTAATGTAATATTTCTTCTTTATAGTGTGTGACTGAAACGGCACTTCTGGGCAATCCCTGCGTTTTAAAAAGCGTGCATCCGGTCGTCTGCTCCAACATGTTAATTAGGAAAACTAAAATCCCTCCTGCGTAAGGAATCACGGAAATCTTTCAGGAACGAAGACAACAAATCAACCTCTCCGAGTCTTAGAGAAGGTCATGGACCAAAGAACCTCGGTCGCGACATACCAGGACCAGACCGTGCGTCACACAGAGACTCTCACATAGGCGCAAGTCTCGGTGAAGCGTCCGCTACATATCAGAGGGTGTCCCCAAACTACTAACCAGTGAAAGGCGATCGTCACGTCGATCCTCCGCTTCCACCTCCCCAGTTACTGAACTCCCTTCCTGGACTCCTCATCATGCTCTTCTGTTCCTCTTGAACAACCAAACGATGGAGCATCTCACAGCCACATGACCAGAAACAGCCACAAAATGTATACTAATCTTCCACAGACTAGGTAGTTGACGTGTGATGATGTTATGGCGACGTTACTCTCCGCGAACACCAATGAGAGTGAAGTGAACTCCCCTGGGTATTCAGTGTACCGCGCATGGAAGTGAATATGGACTTCCGAACTTTCCCCAATCAAAACCATCAGCTGCCCGCAATTATCAGTGAATTTCAGTCGTTCGTGTTAATTCCGCACGTCGGCTGACTCGTCTGACAACGCTCATTTCACCCGTGACGTTTTTTACTACAATGGGTATAGAACGGTTGCGTTCAAAAATCATCGAAGGTTCAACAAACTGTTGTCTACCGAGCAACAAATTCCAACCATGAAAGGACGATAGTAGAGGTTGGTTGTTACTAACAGGGTATTAAAATACGGTGGAAAATTGAGAGGACTGGGAGGAGGAAGGGGTAGGCGAACGCCGATATTGAATTTACAAAACTTACAAAACCCTGAATCGCCGAATTACACGAACATGGCCAGGTATAAAACGACAATTTATGACGATGGGAAAAACCGGAATTGAAGTCAGGGGTTCGGATAGACAAAGATGCATCAACAGGAGTTAAGAACGGACTCACTGCGATCGGAATATTCGTCCAACATGTTGGTGGCATTATGCCCTTGGAATATGTCGGAATTAATGTTCATAGAAAGGACGGTTTGTGCGCACAATCCGAATAGTCAGGACAGTCTTCACGGGGAAGGCTTAGATTTATTGCGTCGAAGATTTCAGATGCGAAAAAGAACAAATCATTGTCAAGTAATAAGGGGGAGTACAAACTTCTGTTGAGGTTGCACAGAACAAAGGCTACTGAGGCCAACTAAGCGTCCAGGGTTATTGCCGTGAAATGCCAGGTAAATAGAAGAAGGGCAGGGACTAACTAAACAGAGAGAAAAATGTGCTTGTTTTGAGCGTTCCACTTGTTCTAATCTGTATGAACAAGGAGTGAAAAGCAATGACCTGCGCGATTCTCCTGTGGTCACTCGTAGTACGATACTTACTTTACCTATTCTGCAGTTGAAGAGTGACGGGGTTACAACCAAAACAGATGGGCGGTCATAAATACGAGGGTGAGGGCACCACTCTCAAGTTTAAAGGAGGTAGGACCTAACTCCCTACAATTGGCAAGCTGGATATGTGTGGTGACTGTCATTATGTCTGTTTCCCACTGCCGTTATTTTATTACATCATCGACAGTAAAATGTGCAGCTTCGCCCGGGAGATGAAAATCTCATTTATTAGGCTCAGAGCGTTACCAATACCACGCAAAATCTGGCTTCGAACGTTATCCAAGTCAAGTCGTCCATTTCTGTATTACTGTATCTCCACGATGTGCGCGGTCGCAGTAATGAGAAAATAGGAATGAAAAAAGGCCGAGCGATCAAACCGTTAGGTTGTAGAAAAGCCTGTATAAACGGCAATTTTCATTTACACTTGTCAATGAATGCGTTCGAAAATATTCACATTTATTTCAACAATACCACAACAGTGTCTGAGTACCCTAAACAACCCGGAGAGTTTTCATGTCAATTTCATCCTCAAAAATTTACACTCCAAAACCAACCAACCGCACCGCATTCTCGCAAAAATGCAACCATGGATGTATATGGGTTGCATCTCAAATTACCAGTACTGGGCATATTGTATCAACTGTGAGGTAAATTCCACCAAGAAACATTAACCAGTGCAACAAGTGCTTTTCGAAGGAAACGTCATCTGAGCAAAAACGTAGGTGGAGAAAACATGCCACAGGCATCCAACGTTAGAAAAAATGATGGACCGTCATGGGCTTGACGTTATTTCAAACACAAACAGAAGCAGATTAATTCAACCCACATAATTCCTGCATCCCACTTTTTGGTCCTTTGACGATACGCCACTTAGGTGTTCTTCTTTTGGTATCTAGCATAATCACCAACTTTCCGTCATATACGGCTGGCTTCATTCGTTTCAGATTGGCCCGACACAGTGACCAAGGCCAAAGGACGCTTGTGCGCAACATTTACTACAAGCGACCTGCGCTGCGCCATTCGTAGCTCCACACACAAACTAGATATTCAATATATGCCCAGAGGAATGACACCAAGACATGTGTGTGAATAGAAGACTTGGTGGTACGGTCGGCCGATACTTGTAAACTAGATGGGAGGCTAGTACAAAAGTGCGACCTTTAATTTTCGGAGACGAAACGTGAGGTGACTACGTTGGCAAAGAAAGATGAAAAATTTGAAGCAGGTAACAATCCGGCAAAGAATTACATATTATTACACCCTATCTAGGATGAAGAAAGAGAGTAGAAACTCAAACTTAGGAGAAGCACACAAAGTATTCATCTTAAAATGTGTCAGCAAAGGTAAAGAAGTGATAAGGTAATAGGCTATCGTGGTCCAGGTTTCTACAGAGTAGGGTGGGTCATTTAACAAACCACTTCAGTCACCGGCCGACTGGAATGAAAAAGTAGATATAACGTGCATCATTTGCATGCGGCTAACGAACTCATCGTCTTGTCACCGACGGTGTACAATGAATAGGATCATGTCCCGACCATCTCAAATGGCCGGCATATTCTCGGTCGTAATCGTAACAACGTCATATGGCCACATCACCAAGAACTATAGCACTCATGGTTACTTCGTGTGCCACCCTTGAATTTACGGCTGTGCACCTGTCGTTCAACGAATCTTCGGACGCACGTCCGGTTTGACAGCAAGACCTCCAAGTTCTAAAATTGATATCACGACGCAAACAACCTAGTTGTATAATATCCTTTTTACGCAGCTTCCTGCCAATGGGAGTTCGCTTACCTGTCTTCAGTTGCACCTGCAGAAACTGCTCTGGAGTCCGTTTGTCGCTCATCTCACGGACATGTTCCAGCCAACGGAGCTGGTTGATCGTCAACGAGGCTTCAATTCCGTTCTTGTCCGCTCGCTGAACTACTTCACCGTTCGCGACTATATCCGATAACGGAATACTCAGGATCCACCTTATACAATGCAGATGGAAGAGGCTCAAATATCGCAACATCCTTTGATGCAATGTGCAGGTTTCATTGTCCTATAACACTGTGAACCGCACGCTCAAGCGGTAGACTAACAGCTTTGTTTACATGTTCAGGCTGCAGTTCTTTCAGACGCGCCTTCTGATCAAAATGGCATCTTTTGGTATACGTGATCCATTGCTTAGCTGGTTTGCTTCATACCTTGTAGACCGCACACAAACAGTGAAAATCGGAGATAACAGCTCAACACCCAGACCAGTCACTAGTGGAGTGATCCAAGGAAGCGTCCTGGGACCGTTACTCTTTCTTATGTATATAGACGACATATGTCAAGTTATCCAGCATGGCAAACTATTCCTATTCGCCGATGACATCAAACTTGTCTACTGTTCCTCCTGGCGATCTCACTTTTGTTTAGGAAATATACGGAAGACTTCATGTCATTAGAGTCTTGGTGTCAAACTTGGCTGATGAAATTTTCAGCCAATAAATCCACCATCGTTGCACATGGTTGCCATATACCAGAGGACTTTATAAAGCTGGATGGCCATAGCATTCCAACTTCCAACTCAGTCCGAGACCTGGGTATACGTTACTCAAACTCATTCAATTTCTCAGAACAGGTATCTTTCCTAGTAGGTAAAACTAGACGAACGATTGGTTACATTAAGCACTCATTCACTCTTCCTGAAGCTCGACTACACCTTTATAAACTATGCGTACGACCTCAACTTGAGTACTGCACGTTCATATATTGTCACCTGCGCAAGTCTGATAGGCTAGCTCTGGAAAGTCTCCAACGTGCATTCACGAAAGGTTTACTAGGTTATACGTCTTCTCTGAACTACAGAGAACGTTGCCAAACGCTAGCACTCGATCCACTTTGGCTACGGCGACTCAAGCTGAATCTTGCACTTTTGTATAATCTAGTTCACGGCAATACATTTACCGACAACTTCGAGATTAGCTTAAAACATAGCTCAATGTACAACCTCAGGAACAAAAAATATACATTGACAGCTTTTAAATCCCGTAAGAAGCTGCGTTCAAATTTCTTCCTAGTGAAATACTCCTACATTTGGAATAAACTTCCACATGCAGTTAGAGCCAGTAAGAATATACACCAATTCAAACGAAGCTTAGAAACCTTCCTGACATTACCGAACGTCATGTCCATTTTCAAACTCTGCCTGCATGAAGACGATATTTTTGAAAACGGACCTAATAACATCTGAGTGGAAACCCTGCGTCGCGTGATACAACGTCTAGTACACGTCGAGCAGATTAAAGTTAACAATTTCATCATCGGATGTAGTTATCTAGATACCTGAGCTTAGTACTTCATAATTAATCATAACCAACTGTGTATGGTTATTGATCATTATGCAAAGGCTGTACACGCTAAAACTGTTTGGAAAAGAAAATACACTTAACCTGTTCGCCTCATACGGTTACATTCAAATCTTACGTTGCCACCCATATTTCCTGTCCTAATGGATCACTTGACAATCTTTCTATCATTTTAAACATTCTTTCCATTCCATATCTCGGACGCGTATATCAAATCGACATCAGAATTCGGCTGTAATCATATACTAGAAAAAGCCGTTAATCAATCTCTTTCCACGTTATACGATAACAACTGTTCGGTAGTGCTATATATTTTATTAGATGACACGGAATTATGAATTTTATATATAAGGTTTGGCTAGAAAATCACATATTTCATTATTCGTCATACTTCACATGACCATTTTCCGTTTATCACGTAATTTCGCTTTTCATTCCTGATTCCACAACTGCATCTGACGCGAGAAAACATTCCACTACGTCCGGACACTCAAAATCCCGTATTGGTTGGACAACTCGCGAGGTCTGTGAAATTTCGTCAATTTTGAGAACATAACGAAGTCCAGTTCAGAGGACCGCCCACTTCTTCGCAAAAGTAGAGGCTTTCTGATCGTTCCCATCGCGACAAAATTTCCTGCACATTTTCCGGAACCAACTGCATCAAATAACGGCGGAATTCTTCGACCGGCCACTTTCTCCATCCTCAGATGACGGATTTCTGGCATGACCTTGACCATTAGGTCAGTGTTAACCTTGTGAGCCAAAAATTGATGTAACTACTCAGCATTTTCATCGAACATGGGAAAATTTTGAAACTATCATTTTTGACGCGTGTGTCCCAGATGCTTTTTCATAAACTTGGATTTTTCTCTCTTGCTATGTCTGTTTCGTTATATTATTCACGAAACTGGTGTATTGTACAATTATTTGTGTGTATGGAGTGCATTTATGCATGTAGCGATAAAATGTGTACATTGATCACGCTCATTGAGCGTGTTTCTCACAGATGCGTTGAGAAATATATTATTATTATTATTATTATTATTATTATTATTATTATTATTATTATTATTATTATTATTATTATTATTATTATGTCTGGAACTCAGTGCCACTCTCTGCTGCACGCGCTCGCAACATGCGTTCTGCGGACAAACCACTTAACGGATTGTCACCCAACGAGCAGAAATCTGTACAGTTATATTTCAAGTTATCTACAGTTTCTCCACAGATGATCATTTCAAATATACACACAGCATTTCCAACTGGAAAAGGCCCGGAGAAAGAAAATGTTTCACGTATGTTAATGTCCAAATCAAATTTAGATGCCACGGCAACGAATGCCGATTGCTGAAGTTTATCTGCGTTGTGCGTAATTAACGCGCAGTTATCTACAAACAGCAACATGTGCGTTGTGGAAGTACACAGGTGAGCTGGAGCGCTGAAGCGTCGGTGATCTAGCAGGTGACCGTTATACGTAGAATAGCAGGCACTTCACATAAAACCTGCCGCCACGTCGATACTGTGACAAGAATTTTTTCGCTACCACTAACTATGCGCAACCACGATAAGTTCCTATTAGGAGTTGTGTATCGTCATTCTCGTGTAGCGCATCCGACGACGAAACTATTATCGATGGGCCAGAAAGTTTCTTGCGGCACTAATGTTATTCCTATATACTCATTTTGGGTGACTGTAGTGCACATGAAATGAAGCCGTCATGGTTGTCGTGGTCGGGCTGATAGTCAAATCTCTGCCTCATTATCAGTGTTGATATGACAAAAGGGATGGCCACAACACGTTGACCCTCCGATGCGGCGTCTTTCTGGTCGGATTCCCTCCCTGCCTGACCTAACTGTTACAAACGAACATTACCCAGTGAACGAGCTGGTCACTGAGTTACTACACGGACATATCATTCAAAGCCACTGCAGTTAGTGAGTATTCCGCGGAGTTAGCATTAAGCGTTGCATGAGTACGCTAGTAAGGTTGTGTACATTGAACCGAAGAAGGATATGCTTTCCTTGAGAGCGTCTAGCGCGCAATCAACGAAACGTCTACTGACCTACGACGTATGATTTTCAGTCTATGAAGTTAAATTCTTGATCTCCGCTTACTTGAGTTTCGACTACCCCACCTTTTCAACCGACACCGGCTCCACTGAGCAGTCATCTGTCCTAGGGGCTGATAACAGACAACGAAGTCGATACAGGAGTCCCTACAGGCACAGTTATCCGGTCTTCCTAAGACAGTGAACGGTTTATTCAGGGTCGTCAATCACCGGAACGATTTACCAACTGAGGTCGTCAGTTGACACTCTATGGGCCGTTTTAATGTGTAGTTAGATTCCCATCTTTACAAGGCTTTGTTAAATTGACAACCTCACTTGGTCGTTGAGTGGGGTTACATCATGTTTCCAGTTACTGTCTTGTCGATCAACGGATGCTTGTTGTACAGTCTGCTCTGCGCTTTGCGTGAGGGGTCACATGGATACCACTAGACTTTATCACCCTGACGTCATGCCAGGATGATACCGACCGCAAAACGACTCGGTAAAGCTTTCGTGAAGGAAGGTACATGGATATCGGCAAATGCATAAGAGTAGATATATGGAATCAATATGAAATGTCACATACGTTCGAAATGGTGTGTCCCGAGAGCTTCCGGCCGTCAGTGGTTGAACATAAGCAGGTGTCCTAATTGCAGATAGCGGCCAAAGCGACCTCCAAATGGACACAGTTATGTCATCAGTCATACAACTCGCAGGGGGAGTAAGCGGCCAGCAAAGGTAGAGTTCAAACGGGCGTTACACAAAGAAGAAAACGTACTGAATCCGCGCAATTTGAATCTGTAGTTTCGAAATCGTGTACTATTACGTGGCTACCGAAAAAATGTAGCTTTCTTAAGGATTCCGGTGACAACCAATGCCCTCCTCTAGGCATGTTACCCGTCTGTTTGTTACTGAAATGGTTGTTCAGAGCTGAGTAAGTTTCATCCCAGTGTGCAGCTCTTCTGCTTTTCTGAAAATCTTATTAGATTGTTTGCTCGTTTAACGCCGTCTGCGATCGCAACAGAATTCATTGTTGGAAGTAAGCGAGATTGCACACCCGAAAGGCAATTGTGCCATCGGAGAGTTTTTGCTATCACCAAAACGAGCAACGCGCAGACAAATAATGATCGCCGAATTCAGAACAGGGTGGACAGAACTCTACGGTATTATTTGGTGAGCAATAAATTGTGCAAAACAAGCAGCATTGCAACGCAGAGGCCTGATTAATCAAATGATAAAAATGACTAAAGAAATGGTAATACCAAGAAAGGTTGTAACGGTAATGGATAGGCTCCAAAGGTAAGCGTACAAACAAAACAGAAGACGTATCGGTAAAAAGGAACGACTCACTGATAAGTCGAGGTCCGCTGAGTTGAATAGACCACCACAAGAGGGAAAGAGCGCCAGGGGTGAAGTTCGGAAAACGACCGACGGATAATTCCACACGCGGCGTGGGATGACGAACGTTGAGCGTCGACGGATTAGCCAATACGCGGAGCTAAAATATTTCAACGTGCAACTGCTTTACCAGCTCAAAATCCGCACAAATGGAGAAGACAGAGACGGTGCGCGGTAACTCCCGTTTATTCGTGTTGACGATTAAATTCAAAAGTGAGTTGATGGTTTCAAACAAGTGTACAGATGAGGTTAACAAAACGGTATATACAGAAACGTACAAAAATGAATTATGAAATATAACTGTGAACTTGTGGACATTTTAATATCAAAGCAGCTTTTACGGAATTTCCTCAATCGTGAATGTGTGGTCCCCCATTACTTTCTATCCACTTCAATGGCCTCAGATGATATTTTTAATGACGCTGACTGTAGCCTCAGCATTTAAAATTCAGGGACGCTAACTATCTCACCTGATTACCTATTGATCATGACGCAATTAATGGCCGACGACGCTGCTCGAGTTTCCATCAATCACCAACAACTTCCATTCATTACTAGTGCGCATTTTCCGGCCTGCCTCTTTCAGAGGTCCATCTACCAGTAGTAAAGCAGTTACAAGGGTGATACGGTGACGCTGCCGAATTCCAGTCACTGTCAGTTTACTTGTTCGACGTAATCTGACGGCATTGCTACGGAGCAAGCCAACAAGAAAATGAACCAAAGAACGTCTCACCTATTCTTTGGTTCATGAATCGAAGTGCAACTAAAAAACCCTTGGGGTATGGAACGTTGCAGAGTACATTAAGAGATGATAACGCAAACACAAGGATGCGGTCAGTAAGTCGATACCTGCGGTTGCATTTTCGGAGGTTGTCAACCACCACTCTTCCAGAGGGAGGTTATTATGGTGATTTGAGAAGACGTAGTTTCTTCCGTAGGTGTTTTAGACACGCGCTACCTGTCTTTTTGCTAGTCGATGTGCCGGTGGAAACTCGGCGTTGTTTCATTCCAGTGTTGTGTTTTGTATACGACTGAATGTGTGCATTTTTTGAACAACACCCAATTTCGTTGTTTGCTCGATTAATGTTTGTTATCGTAGGAGAATTAACTTTTGGAAATTAACAAGACTGTTCTTCCGAAAGACAGTTTAGTTTTTCAACAACTTCACTTGAGTAGATTCTCTGTGCTCTTGCTTATCTATTTTGTTAAATCACTTACTATCGCTGCTAGTATTAGAATAGGTTACAATCAATTATCATTTTCTCATAGTAATCTGCGAATATACGTTCTGTTGTGCTTCTAATTACGGCTTCCTTGTTCGTTTCTGTCTAGATTACGGGGGAGTGTTAATCGCGAGTAACTTGGAAACGAAGTTGCACTATACCATCCCATCTGCCGGTTTTAAAAACTAGCTAACAATTTTGATTGACGATGGAAAATAAGACTACAGTAATTTTATAATAATACACAGACAAAGTATTAATGTAAACAATAACCAAAACGAGGTGGACATCAACGGTTAACAAAAACGGCAGTTGCGATTAACACCTGACACTCTGCTTCAATGAGGTGAGAAGAGCATTCAATTACATTAAGTTCAGTTCAATGCATGGGAAAAATGACGGCCAAGAATCAGAATGTCCTGATTCTTGCGCCGATAATCCGGAGGCATACAACGCTATGAGTTCAGGTTTTGTGTTGTCAACGTAATGTGTTCTGCGACTTCACCACAGAAGAGGAAAGGAGCGTCAACCGCAGTATACACCTACATAACTGTTATCGTACGCCCCAGCTTGCGAACTGAATATGTGCACCAATACCAGCAAATACTCAACCATACGTACTATCGCATACGTTCCAGCATCCATTCTCGACAGTGCCTACCTATATGCAATAGCGCATGCATAATGTGCAAGTCGGCACGCATATATGCGTGGCACGTCTGCATTCATATAGACCTGCACAAATAAAGTCGCTGATTTGACGTCACGTTATGATCCGAGTAGCCTATACCCAACGTAACTGGTTAACGGTAATCGGGCAGAGATTTTTAATATGTTTGTGTTAAACGCAAATCGAGAAACGCATGCTAAGTTCGACGTTGACAGTGGATATTGCACGTATAAATGGCCCAAAAACGTTGCGGAAGATAGATATATCCCGTAAAATAAATATAAGGGAGAAGTAAAAAGAGATATGTAGGTATAAATTGGGTAGCTCCTGTGCTGGGAGAAAACGATCTTCCACAGGGCGAATACTGCCTCGCGAAGGGAGCGGGGGCTAGCCAACCACGGGTTGCAAAGCAGTCTGTTTTGTATGGACTGCTTCTTTTGTTTTTGTTTTTGTTTCCACGGCTTTTGAGGGTATAACCGTATGGGCATTAGTTCGTTCAGTTCCTTCCTTCTAGATATCCTGGGCCGCAGCGTTCGAGGGAAGGGATTCCTGGTTAACCTATTTCAACCAGCTACGACCACTGACCCGGACCATAAAAACAGAAGCGTAGCGACTGCTCCAGATAAAGCCAAACCATCAATTCGTCATCAGCACACCCTGATCGCTGGGTCGTCTTTCTCTAAGGGTAGGGTATTTGGAACACTGACAGAGTGAAGCTTCCTCGGATTACAGTCCTGAGTAGATATTGTGTATCCATATGTGAGATCAATCCTTGAAGCACAGTTATAAGAAGTGAAGAGGAAGGGTGGATGAGGGCACTCTCAGAGTAATGGATACGACAACGATGGACGGTATCTAAGAATTGGTGAGGAAAATGACGCCTAAGCTTGCGTAAATATGATTGACAGGTGTTTCCAATTTGTTCTGAATCGTTTCCGCAGTTTGATAGTTCGCTCCACTATAGTGTTATAATAAGGCAAACTATTTGGTTCCGCTCACTGCATTTCGACGCCACGTAGCTAATAGCCATCTATTTTGAACAGGTACGCACACATGGGCGTGCAGATGTCCTTCCACATGCTGAATTGCGCGGGTTTACACACTCATTCGGGAAGGCGGGACAACTGATAGCGGACGTACGAATATGCAATCAAACTGACGACAACGAGTGTTCATCAAGGTGAGACGTTTCTGTGAATAAGAACAGAACCCCTGGTACGACCTCGGTGAAACCACGCGGAACTTTATACGTCTGGATTGGGTCTCCACAAACTCGTGTGCTCCCTAAAGAAGAGAGTTTTTCAGTCCAGCTACAAAGTTCACTTTGATAACACTCTTGTTAACACGGATAGGTATAGATTATGCAAAAACCCAACCCATCGACCGATCCGAAGTCCCATTCGGGATTAATCGAGCTCTGACACACACAATCCTAAAGCAATGTAAATGCGTAGCGCAAAAATGAACCCACTGGTCCACTCCATTTACTGTGAACATGGCACGAACAGCCTTAAAACACCGTAAGTTTACACGATATACGGTAAAATGTCCCGACGGGCCTTGAACTAACCCGTAATATAACCCCAAGCAAAGTACAATATTCTATTCGAATTACAGAATAGGAGCTGAAATACATGCAAAGTATGAACAAGGACCACGGAGACCAGGAAGAAAGACGTGATGGAGAAGAAATGATTACAAACAGCTAACTGATGAGAACGTCACAGGATTGCTGGAGCCTTATTGCCCTGTCAAGAAAAGAGGATACCCGGATAAATAAGGGACGAATGCAAAGCAAAATAACAACTTCGTACTAGGAAGGAAATATACCGCACACGATGAAATGAAAACGAAACAAAGTAGACCAAAATGAGAGGGTGCTTTTCAGGAATATTCAAGCTGGGTTACTCACTGTGTTTCGGAAAATATCAACAGGACACATGACGACATAACCCAACAAGAGTGATGTCATGCCCGCCCTCTTTTGACTTAAAAATAAACCTTGTGTTGGAAAGCGTTTAACACGCACAAGTGACATTTAGAATGAGGCGGCGTTTGTTATCGACATTCAACCCGTTTCTCACTTTGTTTCAAAAGACACTAATACGATACATGTTAACAATTTCACAAGGCGGAAGTCACTCATATCTTCATGGGGGTTACGTGTTGCCTGTTTCTCTTTCATTATCCTTCTTATTTATCATCTGTCTCGTGTATTGCGGAACCCTGTCCTCACCCGTGGCTGTATCTTCCTTTTATCGGCTGCTGCATAGGGCGGCTTTGAGAGCATAATTTCTGCTTCCATTTAGAACAAAAAGTATCAAACCCATCTTCGGTAGCTTGTCACAAGTAGCCGTCCTAAATCGACATTTTGCCCTTCTCACCTGTACAGGCCATATGTGAAGCCAGCTCAGTGCCTACGACCTCCCTCGCAGGCGGACGAACAAACTGTCATGCAGAGGGATCACTGATCTCGTGAAAGTGATCCACCCAGAAAAGTAATGGTAGCTTAAAAGGAGCCCAGCGTAACCTTTCCGCACGCTTGTCTTTTCAATGCAGACACCAACCCTTTGAATATGTCAACGTTCTGGACAGGAAACAGGTGAGCGTGTATGCCAAGTTTATCTTGTCCAACGTTAGGTTTTGCGAACATGCGACAGCTAATTGTGCTTTTTTATGGACGCCAGCTCTTTCATAACATGACTGAAGGTCAACATCGTGCGCTATTGTTGTTTTAACGGCGTACTCGAAATCTGTGTTAGATCAGCGACAGTCGTGCAATCGACAGACGAGCTGGAAGAGGACAACTGAGATGGGACTCTAGGGACGGGCGGTGAGAAGGACAATGAAGTGGCGGATAGTGGGAAGGAAGACATGAGAGTGAAAAAGTGCTCTATCTGCGAAGACGTCGCAGGTGAAGACCCTCCGACGGAATATAAAATGAGAGAAATTGGCCATGGAGAAAACATCCAAGGAAAAAACCGTTGTGAGTGAAGAAAGAACAACTTGGAAAGATATACAGTTTTCCAACGGCTGCATTCCAGAAAAGTTGATGTTCGTGTGATACCAAAAAAGAATGCATACCGACCTTGGAAACTCGGACTATGAAACTCGCATCGCGTATCATCCACTAAATCACTGAGAAGGTTTAGGGATTTCGTTCTAGAAGACGTTGGAGGCGGCGACACGCGATTGTAGGCAACCACGAAAGGTTGCGTAAGTCGGCCGGAATAAGCTTGGCCTGTAGGCAGAGCAAGCGTCGCGTACTGAGGTTCCCCTATGTTGCGGATGGAAAAAAGAGACTGCGGATCTATTAGATGGTGGTAGTGGTAGCAGTTTTTCCGGCAGTTTAGCTAGACAGTGAATTTGAAGCAAACGCAGGAGGTACTTGTTTTGCTGGATTCGCCTCCCCGTTTTCGCAGTAACATCAGAAGAGTACAGATGTGACGCACTGTTAACCTTTCTGGCATGATGTCTCACCTCCAAATTATCATGTGAAAACACTGAGTTAAAATTGTGCAACATCACTGGTCTGGAAGACAGCAGTCACAGGGGACTGCGAATATACCGGTGGCGATGCCAAATGAAGCCGACGCGTTTGCTGAATGAGGGGCCAGATATGTTCGGCAAGGTTTCGATACCATCTTTTATCCACGGTGAATTGAGGACGGCACAAGCTTCCTGACGCAGGTCGTCGAAAACAGCGGCGAAGCAAATCTCAAACGAGAGAGTTCCAGTTAATAGCCAACATTGTTACCGGTGACAAAAAAATGCGGTAAGCAATTGCGCACGGAATGTAAAATAGGTATACAAACGAGGCGTGAATCCAGCAAAAAAAGTAAACTTTTCGCCTTTATTCGTCAGACGTGCACCGTGGAAGGTTCTCCACTGAATGTAACCATTATGAACGCAGAAAGTGCTGCGACAGCAGACGGTCAGTGAACAAAGGTTTAGCAGGTTCAAGTAAGGAGGTATGTTTAGATGTAGAATTCGGGGTATCAGGGTGAAACATGTTCACAATGAGGCTCGGAGAATTGTCGGTGATTACAGGATTGTTGGTAGCAGTGTTTGTAAACAAAGCAGCGTCCTTCAAGAAGTGCGAGCAGTGACAGAATGTTGAGATGGTTACTGACATGTTGACATCTGAACGCAAGATAGGACTATCTATTTTAGTGGGCAGAGGCATCTATTCAGACGGTGGGCTATTCAGTTGACCAGCATGCTTAGTCGGGCGGTGGAATAACAGACTTGAGTTTGTGCATGAAGGATTCAAACGAGAATGCTGGAAGTTGGCCACTGAAACAGCGCGTCGAAGCATCCTCGGCATGATTAACTAAACAATGTACATTATAAACTACCACAACTTGACCACATATACGTGGACAGTTGTATGTTAACACACTGATCAGTTGTTCGATCGACTGTTTGGATGTACCACAATAAGGTGGAAAGAGGGATGACAAAATATATAAATACGTACAGAAACGGCAAAAATGCTTTTATACCTTGCACCTTCTTGGTTGCCTTTCAAAACCACAAAACACAAGTGAAGCAGAATCTGCCTGTATTCAGTTGCTGTTCACTGCTTCAAGTCGATTAACCCGCGGCGTTCGTGAGGAAAGTAGTACGCCCGGCTGATTTTACACTATAGCATTTTTGCATTTATGCGGTTAATCGCTTGGGAACCGATGCAGGCGTTCGATGATACGGATCCCAGGGTACGGCTTCTGTTTGACCGAAATACTACATACAAGCACATGGAATTCATGTAGTCTATTGGAAAGTATAATACATCAATGAGGAGGAAGTGAATGGAGAGGCGATAGTCAGACATGAGGCGAGAAAAGCGGCATCGGCTCTTGTGGAAACGTTCACTAAAGTGTCATTGAGGCACAGTTTTTTTGGTTACATTAATCTCACACAAAATAAACAGCGCGGCTAAGTATTCAATTGATAACCGCACAAACTGGTATATCACAGATGATAGCTTTTAGACTAACGCTCACGTTGGCTCTCACAAGCAGTATATCGGCGGATAAAACAGCACGCGGTAGATTGATGAAGTCAATGAGATGAAACTTCACGTCTTTCGATTCACCGTTTCCACTGTGGACGCCAACGATGAGAGGCTTGGGCACAAATGGTTGGGATAAACGCCATATGATAGGCCACAAACTGTATTCTCCTGATTTAGTCAGCAACACACCATCAATATTCAGCTGCGTTGCAATGGCGACGGGGTCCCACACCTGACGATTTGCCTAAACGTGTGTAATGCCATAACCGAACCGAACTTTGCGCATTCATCCAGAGATACGTCATGCATCAACGATGTCTGTTACTTCCGTTGTGGATTTTACACCCGACTGCGGCTCAGGTAATCGGTTTCTCAACTTTTCTTACTAGTTAATTGAACTGAACTCTTGGAGTATTACTTGAAACAACTCAGTCCCGGAGGCCGGCCGATGTAATCATTTGAGAACACGGGCTCGTCATCCACAGCACCATAACTGCAAGATATCACGCTGATGTTATGCTTGCCCGGAAACCTCTAACACTGTCAGGTATATGAAGACAGTATTTATAGATACCTTCTTTCATGGGGCTAAGCAAACTCCTTCGCAGCAGTGGAAACGGAAATTTGTCACAACACGACGGACGCGACAATGGATGGTGAAATGACTAAACAATAATCTAAAATCCCACCGGAAAAAATAGGCTCCGGTATTATGAACTCACGTTTTGCTCAAACTACTATTCGGCTGACATCTTCAGATAATGTGACCAAGCGATGGCGAGCGGAAATATCTGTCAGAGAAAACCAGACAGAAGTTGAAGTTAATAAAATTGCAGGTGAGACGCATGGCAATTTGGCTGGACAAAAGAACACGGGTACAATCATTGGTTTCTTGCGTGAGAAACATCCTACGGGACATTTGTGTAACTTCTGTAGCTTCCAAAGTTCAAGTATATATTGTTATAATTTGTTTTTGAACGCTTTATATATACCCTTCTGCTCATTTCATCTGAAACTTTGTTCGAGTGCATCGTCAGCATTTTCGAAGTAAACTGGTTACACCATTTTGAATCGACCTTTTTGACTGATGAGTTAATTGCACGATGAAATCTGCGACTCTGCGCGTCTGCCGACTTACCACGCTCAACGCCTAGCCATCCAACGTTGCGCGTGGAATTGTTTGCCTGGAGTCGTCTCAATCCACCCTCTGGCGATGTCCTAATTATGTGTGTGGTGACCTTTTGAACTCAACCAAGCTTGACTTTTGGCGCCAATCCAAGTCACTGCTCTTGGGATCGTTTGCCTAAAGTTTCCTTGGCCCCATGCCAACGAGATTCAGAATCCGTGAGGAGAAGTCGGTAATGATGCAAGCAGAACTCATCGGGCGATTCATTCACTGTACAGGAAAACGGATTTCAGTGTAGACAAGTAAAGGCACTAGGGAGATGAGAGAATCCTCTGCACAGCCGCACGCCGGCCGCCAAAGAGGACGAATGTCAACAAAAACTCCAGTCGACCTTCAGAATTCAGAACAAGCGTTGGACGGGTCGGCTGGCGTTCCCAATGGTAAATTTCAGAACATCGTTATTCCATGGAATATAGTCTACAATATTAAAATGGCGCAGATTCACCATGCAGCTATTAGTGAAGATGCGATACCCATACCATCCCACTAGTTTTTATGTCAGTGGTTTGTAATAGACTTATATTCACAAGGTAATGTGGAACAGGCACGGTGGTGCTGGTGAGGCAACTCTCACGTCGCAGGGAGTTTAGGATTTCGAAGGCATTGGATGTGAGCTCACTACGCTTATCGGCTTGCCCTTCTATTGTCGTTGAGGCAGCACTCACTTCCCTCATAAGCATGGCTGTCACTATCAGGCCTTGCCATCACCGTTCTTCTCTAGTGCCATCATGTCCCTGGTCGTTTTTATCATCCAAACAATTATGTCATTGCACTACATTTACGCAGATGAATACTGATGACAAGATCATGCGTTGAACATTTTACTCAGGTCCATTGGTACTGATTTGCCCTTGGTCGCAGAACAAACATACGCATTTCCTCTTAGGATTGGCGTAATTCATCTTTTTATTTCAGATCAATCAGCTTCCTCTCCAAACTGTCGTAGATTTTTCCTTTTCCGAAGCGCAAGACTTGAAGTTTGAGTGAAAATTTCGTACTGCCATTGTGATCCTGTTGCTCTTGATTTCCGATAACCTGAGCATCGAACCTCACACGGTTTCCGTCATCGTTCACCTTGTTTGTGTCGTCGATTATTACCTGGTTGGGCATTTTTTGCTCTCGCTATTTTATCGCCTCACGTACTGCTTCCGTTATTCATAGTCTTTGTTGACGTTAACGTTTCCCGTCCCGGTCCAATTTATTCCAACACAAAGGCACTCATGAGATTCAGCAGTACTGGTGAGTTGTAAGTATAAGGTGTTTGTAGTCGATCCGGCTGCCGCATGCCTGTTCGGAACAGCAGGCAGTACCAGACGTGACTACATTGTCATTACAAGTGTGCTAACACCAGTGAGGACCAGCCCACCCCACTTGTTTCCTCGAAACGGCTACTTATCTGTATGAGGCACGTCGTCCGAGGAAGTTGGGTCCCATCTGAGCCCGTACACGCCTCACTGCTCGTTACTCTCCGTGGGCAGAAACGGGATGTGTTCAAGTCTAGCCACGATTCGCTCGAGAATGTCAATGCAATACACATGGCCACGGTGAAAATAGCTCTGGCTTGAAACACCAGACGACCTTATCTGAAATGAAGTAAGAGTTGAGCTCAACGAATGGGTATACGTTTTCGCCCTTCCGGGTGTGGCGATTGTTCGTGACGGAGTGACCTTGTCCATCGCTCAATCCGGACAGGTCGCCAAAAATTTGAGGAACGGGACACTCTGAGAGAGAAGTATTGTTTTGTGGGAACTTTTACCGACCACATCCTCCTCAAGTGAGCAAACCAGAGATGTGTTGAATATCTCCTTCCTTCTAGGTGTGGTTAACCCGGTTCCAGCTAGCAGACCTCGCTTCAAGGTTACCAAGAAGTCACTTGGACTTTTTGTGAAATTAACCACAAAATTAGCATGGTGAACTTCTGAATAAGACAGTTGGAATGAAAAAAGCTCATGCCAACTTGAAAGCCGTCTCATTAGTTTGCTTGCTGCAAGAGCGACAGAAAGGCTCCCAGCTTGATAGAACAAGGACACGCATCAAGGCTGACCCAAACTCGAGGACAACGCAAAAGCCTTCAGTCTGACTCAGTCACAAACTAGTGTTCCAGAAGGGACCAATCCATACACACATCTACAAAAGAGGTGGTTGCCCATTCCTCTTGGACGGTCAACAGTCCGTGGAGCTGCGCGGGGCTGAAAAAGTAGCTCTCAAAGACGGCACAGACCACCAGTCCCTCTTTGAACCTCCGCGACTTCTACCTCAGAGAAGTTCTGTGAAAATTTCTCCCGTCACTAAGTTTTACAACCTCATGAGTCTGCCGAGGCCAACTCCAGCATCCCGCAGAATTCATACTTGGATCGCCCAAATCGCATTTTCCCCGATGGACTGGCGTAATTTCTTATTAAGTTCTCTCCCGACTTAAAAGGTCATCCAACTTTTCCGGGATGCAAAACTGCAAACCACCACACAGCAGCTCGCAACTGGAAAGCCACTGGAAAGCCATCGACCTCGAACCGGAGAAAGCAGACGAAAAATTTCGCGGGGACGCATACATACGCGCAATCTGTGAGAAACTGGCCACCACTCTTCAAATAGGTGTGCAACACTCCACCACCTTTCACGCATCCATTCTCGCTACTAAAACTAACTTTTCATGTTCCCCCTCACGCTCTTCTGTTTCGTTTTATAACTGGTTATGTGAAGAATTATTCCTCAAGTGCGCGTGTAACAAATATCTGAGCCTTTTCAACAAACTTCCAGGGATCAGACAGCTGGTGCACGACACTAGTCACCACATTCTTGCTTTCACAGAGACCACGAATTCCTCAGATACCAGTGATAATTATCTGCGTTGTCCTGTGTACCTTATACCGAGAGGACTTCTCACATGGACGCATAGAAAGCTGTGCTGTCTTCCTAAGCCATAAGTTGTCGGTGCTGAACTTCATTAAGGAATTTACCTCCCTGGAGTAATGCG
>LOND01000081.1:219040-234909 GCA_014220965.1 Paragonimus kellicotti
TCTCACGTCGCAGGGAGTTTAGGATTTTGGGGACGTCGAAGGTGATCTCACTACAATTTACATCTACAAGGTAATGTGAACCTGTACGGTGGTTCTGGTCAGGGAACTCCCACGTCCAAGGTAGTTTATGATTTTCGGGACGTCAAGGGTGATCTCACTACAATTTACATCTACTAGGTAATGTGAACCTGTACGGTGGTTCTGGTCAGGGAACTCCCACGTCCAAGGTAGTTTATGATTTTCGGGACGTCAAGGGTGATCTCACTACACTTATTATTGATAGTTTACAAGTGAGTGTGTACGCATGCGTAGTCGTATCAACACGGTTGTCTCCGTTTTATTTACGAATATGCACGCATGTTGTCACTTGTCGTCTCGTTCTTCTATTTTTCTTCAAGTAAATGCCTGACAACCTGTTTTTGTAGCTTACGGGTAGCAAGCAGACGAAGCCTGATATGCGCTACTCACAATAGAAGCGCGAGATTCTGTTGCATGTCAGCGCAAGAAACTAGACTACCAGACTGCTAGTCGTCTCGTCTTGTGAACTGAACTAAACTAAGATTTATTACATCATCAAAAAAAAACTAGTTTCGAAAACGAAATTCATTGCAAAATATTGAGAGTATTGAGCTTATCAGTAACGGAATCGGAAAAGATATACTTGTTCAGTTGGCAAACAGTAAACACTTGTTTAAAACACTCATATTGCAGACACAAAATAGGCGGAGGAGCAAATTATTTTTGAATAAGCGTGTTTTTAGTGTGTTGCTTTGAAAACCGCCAGAAAATCTTAAAAACATGGGATGTAATCCTTCTAAAAGTCTCGTACATTCTGTCAGACGAAGAACTGCCGAAAAGGATATCACTAAAGTGGACAACATGAACACTGATGGAAAAACATATGTCGTATTTGATATAAAACTTGACAATCGCGCAACCTCAGGTGACTGTGAAGCGAACAAAAAGACAAATCCGAAGTTAGAAATTAAAAAACCCGTTGTAATTTGACTTATAAGACACCTTGACATGTTTTAGAGATTAGCGCCATTACCAAATCCGCCCATGTTAACCAGTGAATTGATTGAAGAAAAGTTGAGGAAGGCAGAAGAAAAACGAAAACAAGTGAGCAACTGAGTCCTCTGGGAGCGTTTGTATGCGGTCTGCTGGGAAATTATATATATATATATATATAACAATTATGGAGGACAAGTAAGAATGCGCATAAAACTCGGAAAATATGGCTCAAAATGTTAGTCGCGAAGAATAATTGACCTGCTGTCAAAACAGACAATGAAGTTAACGGAAGCGTTGAATTATAAAATGGCCCGTATGTATTTACAAATATATATAGAAATATGTAATGAAACCCAATCCAGTATGCAACATAGGTGTCACCGGAAAATTGATCACATATTAAGGTATGTGAGCCAAAGAGCACGAGAGCCTCGTCTACCGTTGCTCCTGACAATTGTTAACGAATTAGTAAAGCAATAAGTAAGTTTGTTTGCCTTAAGACTTCCCATTGAGCCATAAAATACAAAGTGTGGCAACCTTATGTTTTCGATGAAATCTCATCAGTTACAGAACATCAAAATAAAAATACTGAGGTCATCGCCATTGAATTACGTAACCCAATCTCGTATAGGCAGAAAAAGTACGTTCAGTCGCTTCAGCTGCTATGGCTATTAATGCAATCTTATGGATACGTAGACAGTTAGCACCCAATTGGCTTCCACAAACAAAAGTGGGTTAGTGTGCATTTTGACAAGTATCGAGCTCTACATGTGACCGTTTTCAGTTTTATCTTGGCGTTTTACAACTGTGATGAATTGTTGAGACCTTGTCAAAAAACGTGTGTTTGCTACACTTCATGTTATGCAAGAAATAAGTGCAAGTGTATGACGAGAAAAGAACGGAAAGTATACAACCGACCAAGTTTCCTGAAAAGAGTCGAGTTTGTAAGTACGAGCTCGCCACCGACGCAACATAATGCCATGTCAGCACGAGTTTCTAACCGGTGGTGTAGATGGTTGTGTACTCCCCAGCCAGATATAGAGCACCTACTAATCTTGCTCAACAGAATGGTCAAAGCTATTAGAGTCCATGACCACGTCATCGACTGGTCGTCTTATGGTATATTCCACTCATCGGCAGCCACATTGGACAGAACGCAATGCATCAAACGCTTTATTGGCATGCGGAATACGTGACCCACTCGGCGAGGACTATGAATTTTCGTTATCTTGGATATCAGCCGCAAACTTGCTTTTAGGATAGTAGGAACAATGTTGTTGGAGGAATGCCCATTATACGATTTCAGAACGGGAGAAAAAGGTTCCACGATTGGTTAACAGCAGTTTGACTATCCTCAGTCATCTGACCTAAGGTAGTGTCTGCTGTAACAAGATGGCACTAGAGCGATTTCCTGGTTAGGGAAGGTTAAGCCAATCAAGGTTCACGCACAAGCTGGTGCAGACAGAATTGTGGTCGATCAAGACGACAATCAATTACCGCACTGGATGCGGCAAACTGGCTAACCAAAACTTGGGGAAGCTTGTCGGCCAATATCAATCATAAATGCTGCTATCCCTCTATTGAAAGTTTGTTGGTTTTTCAACAAATTGATATTGTTAAGCGCCATCTGGACTATTGTCACTTTAGTTTCCTGGATCGGGTAGCCTAGCACGCTACATGTTGTTAGAGGACAAAGGAAGCTCGTATTTATATACTAAGTCGATTAATCAGATGTGAGTGCAGTCGTTCCTTTTGAGAATTTGAACTTAGCAAACAACCTGTTCCCAGAAGCATGGCGGATTCGGAGACAGACTTTTGGTTAATTTGCTGTGTTGGGCAAGTTCTCTGAAGGAAAAAAATACCAGTTTGCAATGTTTCGACAGTGTATTGTAGACGGAGGCGGACATATCTTGATGATTTAGTTGCCAGGTCGACTACATTGGCATGACGGAACGGCAGCTGAAGTTTCGGATCTCGGAGCACATCCCAGCATGGGTGAGGAAACATGTGACGCAGATGCATACCGATACCCATGTGTGCACCCAGCAACCGCCACACAAACCACCGGCATCGGCGATCGCTCGTCATCCTCCTGGAGAGCCATCACCAGGTGGACCCCACGCAGGCATTCACAGTTGTTTATGCAACTGATAAGCCCCGATTGTTACGATATGCTGAGGCAGTTGCTCTGAGACGTTGGTGTCCACCTCTGTGTGTGCAGAAAGATTCTTTTGTTAGTTTATCACTCCCATGGTAATGATGTTAGTGACTGATTAGCGAACAGATCCACCGTGTGTTTCCCTTATATGTCTAGTTTCACATTTGACCCCTGTTTTCCGCTTTATAATCTCCTGTTCTGTAGTACGCACTTGATAATATGCAGAGAAATTTGCCAGGCCATAAATCGTGCGCATTTACGTTTTTGACTGCTCTACTGAAAATTTGTTTCGGGAAAATGCTGCTTAAGATCTCGATGAATTTGCTTTCTGTTGACGACGAAGACAAGAATGAGTACGGCGATCAGTAAATTGGAAGAATACCATAATGGCCCTTACATTACAGTTTTACCACGGGGAATCTGACGATCAATATGCGATTGTACTGAAAGAGCTGGCCAGAGCTTGCGACTGCATGAAGGATAGCCTCCTACGTAATTAGCTGATTATTGACGTTCATGGCGCTGCAGTGACCACGAGACTGTTGAAGGTGAAACATTTGACACTTGCCCTATGCATTGATATCTGCAACAGCGGAGCAGAGGATGGAAGACCTTAACAATGAAAATGGAACTCAGCGTGATTAGCCGCGCACAGGTGAGACTCGCAATATACTTCTGCCTGTTTTTCGGTGAGGATCATGAACGACAGAAAGCGAAACACCCGGCGTTTGGGAAAACCTTTATGAATTGTCTAAAAAAGAACGATTTCGTGAAACAGTGCAGGTCACCATCCATCAGATGAGTGAATAAGGAGTCAGAGGTCGGACAAATATTAAACGGTGATCGAGATACACCTATATTGAAAGGAATTTACGCCGAGCTTCTTAGTTCAGGCAAACAGAAACAATGTCAGATTTTGGTGCATCTGTCAATGCTATATCAGCAGGTTACCTTCAAACGTCGATCCTGGGGCCATCCGACGTGCAACTGCGGGTGTGGAATAGATCGAACACGCAAGTGTTAAGGGAAACAAGTGTACAGAGCAGAAATCCAAAGAGTGGTAAACCCCATATGACTTATGTCTTTGTTGTGAAAAAAGACGCAACACTAATCCTAAGTTTGAATATCATTCAGACAATGGAATTGATGACTTCATCATGCAAGTGTTCTTCATGTGTTAGAGAAGTCCCAACTGCTCAATCAGTACTCTCCTGTGTTTGATTCCGTTTTATGTTGTATATCAGATACTATTAGTTTTTCTTTAGCCAAGAATGTCGTACCGATTGCGTTACTCGTCAGAGGAGTTCTGTTATCCATCCTTGAAAAATTTAATAACCAGTTGAATCGTTTGCTCGGACTGAAAGTAATATCGCCAGTAGACAAATCTGCTGATTGGGTCAGTCAGGCTGCAACAACGTTGAAGAAGTCTGGTGATATTCGTGTGTGCATTGACCCCAGGCCAGCTGAACGCTGTACTCCATAAGGGAACAATACAGATTGCCGACTTCAGAAGATATCTTGCTTGGATTAAAACAAGTCGTTTGTATGAAGGTTGATTTGTCTTTCGCGTACTGGTGACTGGTTTCGGATGAACAATCTAGTTAGCTAACCACGTTTGGCACCTCTTCTGGGCATTTTCGGTAAGTGCCTTTTGGACTAGGTTTTCCAGAAACGTTTGATTCAGGCGCTTGATAAACTCGAAAGATCAACATGTGTCATTGACAATGTGTTGATGTACGGAAGAACGAGCACGGAGCATGACCGGAACATTGGAGCTTTTTTGCAGAGGTACGTGTTCCAAGGGATAGCGTTGTCACGAGATAATATGATTTTTCGGACGACAAAAGTGACGTTTCATGGCCAACTACTCCTGTATGAGGGACTAAAGGACAGTCCGGACAAATTGAAAGCGACTCAGAATATGCCGCCCCCGAGAATGCAAACACAGTTTCATGTCTATCTGACATGACCAACTACCGAGGTCCCTCAAAGCTGACTGACGTAGTGCGTCCAATTCGATAATTTACACACAAAGGCGTCTTATGAATGTGAGGCGACGATCAGCAATCAGCATTTGAAGAGATAAAGAGGTTGACTTTTATAGCCCCGGGATTGATGTACTACAATTCTGAGCTTCCTCTGTTAATTCAATGTGACAGGAGTCTGTACGGCCCTGGAGCTGTGTTACCATAACAAGGCAGACCGAATGACTACGGAAGTCGGAGTCTTTCGACTGCAGAACAAAACTGTGCATAAATCAAAAAAGAAATGTTGGCAGTGGTTTTAACCTTGGAGCGCTTCACCACCTACACATTTTGGAAAAAGACTGCGGTCAACATAGAACGCAGACCATTGATAACAACAGTGAAGAAGCCCATCAGTGACGCGCCCAGACGTCTACAATGAATATTGATCAGGCTACAAAAGTGTGACTGTCAGCTAGCCTACCAGCCAGGAGACCAACTGCACATTGCCCACACTCCCTCTTACTTATATACCCAGTGCTGTTACGGATGATTCTTAGATCGAGATCATTGATTCAATGGACTACATGACGGTACCGATGGATAGGATGACAGAGCTGCAAGACGCGACGAAAAAGGATCGGGTATCTAAAAAGACGACTGGTGCAATACAAGCTGGCTGGCCGCAAAATGAGAGAAACCTGCCCGAAGAACTGGTAGTACTTTCTAAGGACCGCGATCAGTTTGTTCAATAAAAGGGGATAATCTTCAAAGGAGAAGGTATAGTCATTCCGAAGGATTTGTGGCAAAAGTTCACTGAATAAATCCAGGTGACACATGTTGGGATGAGCAGCTGTGTTCGAAGAGCATACATGTCTATTAAGATAAAGGATTACAGCGGAGTGTGAAATCAGCGGAAACATAACTCAAGTGAAGCAAAGCAAGCGATACTGCTTAGAGCACTTCCAGAAAGACACTGGCAATTAATTGCAGCCGATATATTCGCATACGGTGGGAAACAGTACCTGACCACGATGGACTATTTTTCGGATTATTTTGGAATTGATTGACTAAGCACTACCACGAGAAGTGCAGTCGCCAACAAGCTGCGTGCTAAATTTACGTATTATGATATACCGGAAGTATTTTTTTCTTATCATGAACTTCAATTAGTGTGTGCGGAGTTCAAGACGTTTGCCGATTATTGGGGGTTGAACGCCGACAAACAGCCCGTATCACAGTCAGTCATACGAAAAGGCCGAGACTGCAGTTAAATCTGCTAAAAAATTGCTACAAACTACCCAACAGTCAGAGGAAGACGCGTATATTATGCCTCTAAAAAGAAGCATGCTGAATAAGACCATCGGATACAATACAACGCAGCAAATATCTGGGTGAAGAACGCGGACGGAAATTGCCAGTGGCATATGAACTGTTGCGCTATGACACAGACAAGTCAAATGTTCAAGAGAATTTGCAGTGACGCAGAATACAACGAAAATGTATTGTGATCAGGGAGCTCAAAAACTTACACGTATTAGACCGAGAGTTAAGGTGTGGGTCAACAGTGTCTCTAAAAACCCGAGATATTGAACACGTGGCTTGGTGATCAAAGAGTGTGAGCATAGGTCATACGATGTCGATCTGGACGAGGTGGTGAAAAGAAAACAGTGTGTACTTGAGAGAGCGGATTTCGCCAGAGAGGGAGACCAGTGATGCAAGCCATGAGGATCAATCAATAACGAGAATCGGGAATGCTTTTCAAAGGGAGAAGGCTGGGATGACACTGGGCTAGAGCGATTTCCTGGTTAGGGAAGGTTAAGCCAATCAAGGTTCACGCACAAGCTGGTGCAGACAGAATTGTGGTCGATCAAGACGACAATCAATTACCGCACTGGATGCGGCAAACTGGCTAACCAAAACTTGGGGAAGCTTGTCGGCCAATATCAATCATAAATGCTGCTATCCCTCTATTGAAAGTTGCTGGTTTTTACAACAAATTGATATTGTTAAGCGCCATCTGGACTATTGTCACTTTAGTTTCCTTGATCAGGTAGCCCAGCTCGCGATAATTACAACACCGTAAGAATTTTGCATCCATCTTTCTCCACCGTCATCACGGTTGCATTGAGTGTTACCATTGTCATCGTTGACTGTGCTGTGTTTATTTGTCGCCGTTAGCACGAAACTGTCACATTTGGCTAAGTTGGTTTTCATTGTTAGGGTAATTGACAGCGAGTGATTGTCAGAACAACTCATACCACTATCAATACTTCAAAAGTTCATGCGCTTTTGTGTGGTGAGTGTCAGCCGGATATGTGTATTAAGATAGAAACTGAAGATAGCCTACCTCACCTAGAAGGATAATGAATCGGGTGTACCGCACAACGATTATCCTTTCTTCTTCGCAAAAAGCAAGTAAAATTGCCTCACATCAGCTCGGTGATAGGTTCGGTAATCTTAACGGCGTCCAGCGAGTGTACGTTGTACATCCCACAGTAACAGGCATTTCGGGATGCAAATACTTAGGACATTAAAGTTCATCTACCGCATATGGTTTATCGAGGTTTTAAATAATTATCTGAGATGCGTATGGATTAATTATTATGCATGTGCACAGATATGAGCACATCGCGCAACTACATCAGAGTGAGTCGAATTTAAATTCGAATGTGCCTTCGCAGATATAATTTTTTAAGCATGGTCATGTCAACCAATACGCAGTCGTGGTAACTCAAATTAGTCTGGCGCATTGAGAAAATACTGACCTACGATTTGAGTATTGCTGTCGCACAATCATCAAGACCCAAGAAAATGCGAATGGAAACTGTTCCTCCGTATTCGGCGCGCTGGGAACAATCCAACATCGCATCAGCAGGCGGGCTTCAAGGATCAACATCTCTGTTGGCGGTGCATGTTTGACCAATAGTGTGTAGTGACTAACGATCGTGTAGCTTTTCCAAGAATCCGGGCTGTAACCGTGCCCTTCAGCTTGTCCGTTCTGAAAGCAAGTTTCTATGCATGTCAGCTACAGAGGGGCTGACACGAACTCAGGGCCACCTTATTCATTAGTGAAATTAACTACACACAGCGGATGTTTGAACCTTCTTACTACTAATTTATTATTTTAATTTTCAAGTTCGTGCTACTTGCATCTTTCTGTCTTACTGTTTAGCGTGTTAAATGTGGACTTCCGCTGATTCGAATGAACTTATAAACAAACATCAACTGATCCTCTCCAACCATGAAAAAGACGTCCGTGAACTGAAGCGCAAACATTCAGTGAGTCTGCGTAAGAACAGTGAAGCTTACTTCTCCAAGCAAGCGAAAGGGGAAAGGGAAGCATTTTGATCAGGAGATAACTGGATGCCGTTTTCTTCGAATCGTGTTTGCACTGGCCGCCGGCAAGGTGTTAGTGAGAGTGTGTGTGAAAAAAGACGGCTCACAAATTTACAGGTTGTCGCGGAGACTTGAAAAATGGGCTGAGAACTCTGAGAAAAGGTTCGACTATTCTAAACCGGCTTATCCAGCTGTGAATGATGAAGGTCTTGTTTCAATTTGTGAATCTTCGTACGATGCTCTATCAGAGGCTTCGGGGCTGAAAATGCTAAGGCGTGATAAAACACCGCTTCCGAGGCTTTTTTCTTCAACACTTTTCAAAAATCGTGGTGAGAGGTTGTTTGAACCGACTCCATCCCTCCGTTTCACATGGATAAATGGAGAGATGTCTCAAAACTAGTGCCTATTAAGTCATTCTCACTTAAAAAACGGAGCCAGAACGTCATATGTCAGCCACAAGGGTGAGTCTGGTCTCTATCACATCCAGATTGCTCATGAGTCTCATACTTCGGCGGCTTCTGAAACACAGAGGATTAAATAAAAGAATTACAGGCAGGTTCCCGGTCCTGTCACGAAAGAATCATACCTTCATCTTGAAACAGATGTTGAGGCATTGGCACTCCTTTCCTCAACCAACGGTCGTGGTATTTTTGACTTAAAAACTGCTTCCGATTCGGCTATGCGACACACCTTCTACAGTTGTCTTCGTTGCAGAGGAGCCCCAGTGACGTATGTTAATTCATTGAAGTCGTTATATGATCGTTGTGATTATGAAGTGAGCAGTCACGGACAGCCATATCGATCGTTCTCTACGTCAAGTGGCAATTGACAGTGTCCGATTTCCCACTTCCTTTCCAACTCTGTGCTCGACAATATTCTGGGAGTAGCACTCAGATATTTCGAGGATCTGGGAGTGGAGCTTCCACCAGGTGGTAAGCTGACCAATATTGACCACGCGAACGACATTGCCTTACTTAATCACTCTGCAAAGAAAGTGCGGACCATGCTGAACCGATTAACTGATATAGTTAGTCAGCGTGGTAACCACTTTACATCTACAAAGCTTTCGTGTTGTCATGAGATCGTGCACGGGACAAATGCGTATACGCTAGACCCTCGTCCACTAACAATTTAAACGCCTTTCCTGAAGAGCAATCGAAACGTAGTCCCAACAGGCATCGAACTAAAGAACGCAGTGAAGTTTGGAAACAAACCGTATATTTCCAGAAACGCTCTAGCCTAGTCTGGGACCAACGGCAGCAACCAAGAGAGAAAGAAAAGAAGCGCGAGGTGGGCTACCGCCCACTCGGCGGCACTCAAAAGCGCGCCAAGCGAAAAGTGCGTGGAACCTTCGAGTGCGTTAAACAACGCTCGAAAAGGTTCGGGTTAAACGACCTTGAAGAATGGAATAGTAGATGAGTCGTTAGGAAAAGGACAAGCATTCGCTGCGTGCAATTAGTTGCACGACTGAAGAAAGTGGCACTGAGTTCATATCAGGCCTCCTATAGCAGGCGTACACAGAATCATGCGTACAGAACAAACAAGCGGGAAAACGGTTGCAGCCGGGATCCTTAGAGAAGCCACACGATCGCTGGTCATCGAAATCAGGTTTAAAGTCTTTACTGTTGCTGGTAGGCTGTTGCAGACCGACGATCGTTTCACATATCTGAGCAATAACATCATGTCAGTCTGTATTATTGTCCACAAGTTGTTCACAGGGATAACAAAAACACCTAATGCAAATGCCGACCTCCGTCATCTGTGACATCACAACGACGTTCATTTGTCGAATAAACACAGGACTAATAATACAGGTGTGCGTTCACTT
Source organism: Paragonimus kellicotti (assembly GCA_014220965.1). Taxonomy (NCBI): domain Eukaryota; kingdom Metazoa; phylum Platyhelminthes; class Trematoda; order Plagiorchiida; family Troglotrematidae; genus Paragonimus; species Paragonimus kellicotti. Next base: position 229,344 of record LOND01000081.1, read on the forward strand.
CTGTTCTGTGAATCACAGACATCGCCCATTCGTACGGAAGATGCACACGAACTTGGTATTCGGGTACCGTCTCTGCACCAAGTGGGCTGACGGTGTGAAAAGTGCAATTTGGTCGGCGCGTGGTTCAGAAATTCGCAAGTTTGCGGCTGATATCCAAGATAACGAAAATTCGTAGTCCTCGCCGAGTGGGTCACGTATTCCGCATGCCAATAAAGCGTTTGATGCATTGCGTTCTGTCCAATGTGGCTGCCGATGAGTGGAATATACCATAAGACGACCAGTCGATGACGTGGTCATGGACTCTAATAGCTTTGACCATTCTGTTGAGCAAGATTAGTAGGTGCTCTATATCTGGCTGGGGAGTACACAACCATCTACACCACCGGTTAGAAACTCGTGCTGACATGGCATTATGTTGCGTCGGTGGCGAGCTCGTACTTACAAACTCGACTCTTTTCAGGAAACTTGGTCGGTTGTATACTTTCCGTTCTTTTCTCGTCATACACTTGCACTTATTTCTTGCATAACATGAAGTGTAGCAAACACACGTTTTTTGACAAGGTCTCAACAATTCATCACAGTTGTAAAACGCCAAGATAAAACTGAAAACGGTCACATGTAGAGCTCGATACTTGTCAAAATGCACACTAACCCACTTTTGTTTGTGGAAGCCAATTGGGTGCTAACTGTCTACGTATCCATAAGATTGCATTAATAGCCATAGCAGCTGAAGCGACTGAACGTACTTTTTCTGCCTATACGAGATTGGGTTACGTAATTCAATGGCGATGACCTCAGTATTTTTATTTTGATGTTCTGTAACTGATGAGATTTCATCGAAAACATAAGGTTGCCACACTTTGTATTTTATGGCTCAATGGGAAGTCTTAAGGCAAACAAACTTACTTATTGCTTTACTAATTCGTTAACAATTGTCAGCGCCAACGATAGTTGGAGCCATCATACACAGGCGAATGACTCAAAGCTTAAAATGATGTCAACCTGGCATAAGGGATACGTCATTATGACTTTTATGGTGTACAAATTTCGAGGGATGTCCAGTTCAAACTTCGTAGGAGTTGGGTCAACTGACGATATATCTGAATCTAGCACAAGATTAAAAAACACTGATATTCAGGCGGTATAGTTTTGTTTTTCCGATAGATCACCTCATCGGTAGAATGCAAATCCCTCAAGAGAGATTAAGCGCACTTCAAATCTCAGCCAAGACTGCCGATCGACGTGCTATAGATCAGTTAGACAACAGTGTTAACATGTGACGTATCGTTGCCGAAGAGTTTAGTTCAGATATTAGTGACGACAATTCTCTGAAGACCTGGTGCGATAGTGACCTGTAGTTACACTCTGTACAACAGGCAGATCAGGGGTATCTCCAAGTCATTACAGTGCTAGAGGTAGTCGGTTATGGGAGCCACCACTTGAACTGTTTAACGCAACCCAGAAGAAAACACCAGGTCGTTTGTGGGTTTGAATAAAAAGATGTTTAACTATATACGAATCAATCCATAATGGTCGATCTCCTCTATAAATACGCAAAGATTATGGTGTGCATCTCATGCGAACAAAAGTTGTGCATGTAGAAACGTAACGAAGATTTTATTACTCCGTGAGACGGCATAGTGATCTAATCCTTCGAACTGAGTGCGTTACAAACTTGTGCGTAACCGGCAGTTTGGGGATTTCAGGGTGTGTCCTGTGATGAAAAGTAACGCAGTATTAAAAACCACGATGCTCAAACTAAAGCACCTGAAAGACTGTAAGACACCCGAAGAGTGGCAAGCAAAAGAAGTTAACAAGAGTATCTTGTTTAATTCCGGTTACTACGAAAAGCATTGATTTCGTTCGTCTGTATTAACAGGTTTGAGGAACAACTTTATTCACAAATGTATGGAAGTGACTAAATTGTTGCTAGTAAATGACTTACTAATAATCACTTTACCAACATTTTTCGGCGTTCACATTGTGATGTTCACAGTTTGATCGTAAAGCTGTGCTCGATGCAAGCAAAGGTATTGGCTATTGATTTGTCAAATTATTTGGGATGCCGCTGCTTAATACCAACTGATTTAAACAGTTGGCATCAAAACCAAAGACTAATTCTTTATCCAGAAAGGTTGCTAAAAGAAATATCACCTAACTTCACAAGTCAGATTTAATAAAACACATTCGTATCTCGACACAATATCTCAACAAGTATGGTAATTCCATCCCACTCACCCCTATTTTATTTATTCGTTCAAGTTACTCGCAACGCGAAGATTGTCATGCCAAAAAGCCAAACAGTCCCCGGTGCTGATGATGCAAGGCAGGGGCATTCAAACACGAAGTGATAATACGGTATGATTATACCCATATTCTGATCTTACTGTGTTCTCCCTTAACTAATCCCCAATCACATCAGAATGCGAAACTATTTTCGAGAGCAAATTTCTCTAAGTTTACATGCCATTAGGAATCTTCATCCAGGTATCTTTATAATGTATGGTTAAGAAAAGAAAACCGAACTACAGAAGTAGCTCGTTAGCAGCTGTGAACATCAATTATAAATATTCAGTTTTGTGAAACATTTCTGCACTCAATTGAAAATTTCACATTGTACGAAACGTTGATATCGTTTGTTTTACTTAAAGGATTACGGTTGCCTGGCCGCTTTTAAGGATCGTGCCATTTGTTTAGTCATGCTGTTATAAGCAATATAACGATCAGATGGTGAGGGATTATGCTTTTTACTCTGTTGGGTTTCCAAATTCACAACCAATAACCTTCTCAGAATAAGGATATCCGAACTGATGGTTGACGACAGGTAACGTACTTGCTGAAATATGTATCGCAAGCCGTTTTACATAATTTGCAGAGATCATTACAAATAACCGTGCACAATATAAGTCAGAACAAACTTTATTGTTGAGCTCAGTTTCAGAATGCGTTGAGCTAAAATAACATGCCTTCATGATTATCTGAAAGGAAACAAACGATAAATCTCCGTGGTCGTTGAACTGGTCTGGTGATGAGGTCATTACCGACGAACAACTGGATGCTTTACTTCTATCTGAACTGGAAAGAGAAGAATCAAGTGCGGGTAAGTGAACTTAGTTTTGAATGAATTCGTAGTTGTACACCAGGAATGCATTGAAACAAGCAATGGTTTTAGTACCGCTCAACAGAAGTTTACATGCGGACTAATATTCGAAGCAGATTAGGTTGTGCGTTCGGTGACGTAGTAGGCCAGATGCAATTGAGAGCAACCTGATTTTCTGTTAAGGACTATTGTAATAACTTTTTGAAACTTAAAAAGAAACACTCGTACTAAAACCTAGTTTCAGCCTAATTTCAACCAGCAACAGACATTGCATGCATTTACGCCAAGTGCGCTGCTTCAGTCAAACAGGTAAATCCAAGAGGTTGTAATTCTTACGGTTGGGTTCCGTTGCTCACCTTTACGACGTCATACAGAATACGTTAGTTTATCCAGAGGACGGACTGCCATTGTAAGACTTTTTCCAAACAGATAACGTTAAAATTCATGAGTATTATAACCAAAATTTCAATTTATATCGCCGATGATTATTGTCGCAGATCAAAGGACCCATTGTGCTACCTTGTGCCAGTTCGAAAGAACCTTCTACACAACGGAGGGTAGACCTCTGACGGATGGGATAGAGAATGTCTATAAGACAAGCTAAGTTATCCGTGCACAGAATTGGCCTTAATGGGAAATCACGTTGTGTGTTTTGGAGTACCTCTTAACTGTGGTGTGCGGGTTCCGGTTGGCTTCATTTGTCTATATTAAAGTTCCGAGATGTACCCATGTAGTAGTAAGATTTGGAGCTTTCTTGAGATCTGTTTCTCTATCAAAATGTTGTTGTCAGCCGTGTTGTATGCGTGAAACTTTCGTATGTCTGTAGAACAGATCGATACCTACGTCAAACAACGGCTGAACATATGCCTGAAGTGGTTGGTGCGCGCGATGACGCAACAGAGCGATTGAGACGAAATCCGACCTCATCCATTGCAAAGCACATCATGGAAACAGGTCACGTTGTTGACCCCGCCAACTCGTTTCAAGTATTGTTGCGTAATCGGAATCCTAAATTGCTTGCTTTCTCCGAGGCAATGTTAATCAGTACTCGCCGTCCAACCCCAGTGTGCATAAACTGTTGATTCGTGTAGGTCATCTGCCCTGGAACTGATGACAGTCCTTGTTTCATGTAAACCCAATCGCTGATTGTTTCTATTGTTGTTGCTGTCCGCATGTCCTATATATTAATGTTTTACGTTCATGATCAAAGGGTTTTGCCAGTTCTCATATCAACACCTCCCCATCATGCTTGAAAAGGGACGGGGAGAGGAAGTCTGTTTCAGACGGCTTGTTACGCTTCGATGACCTATTGGGCTAAACTGGACGGTGTGATCACCACACCGATAGAGTCACTCATACCAGGCAGGCCAATGGGTAGAGGTCTGACAAACCAGTCTCCTGGTCCTCCAGGTTGGGGGTTGGAAGAAGGTTGGCATCTTTTCCGGAAAAAGTACCAGTTCTGGTACATTGCCACCCAACCGCTGCCTTGCGGTACAGGCTTTTGAGCCAAAGGCTTTGGTTGAGAACCCTAATCGTTCTCCTGTCTAGGTCTGGGCGTCCTGGCAGTATCTCAGCCCACACACAACCATGAATATTCACAACACCAATAAATCCATACTGCATCGGCCGTCTCGCAGTATAAACCGGGTCGCCCTATCTGCTGCATACAGCAGGGTGGATAGGCGAAAACATGCTACTGCTGACCCCTCCCACTGTCCTATCAAATTTAGCTCTCAGGCCCCTCCCGACCTCCATTTCTGATAATTACTCTACAGGTCCCACAACAGATGTAGCTAACTGTAGTAACACTGAGCCGGTAAGTTCCGTCTCTTGCCTTTCAGCTTCAGGCCTCCCTCGTCCCTTGCTTAGACCTAGAACGCGAATTAATATAGGTGCCTTCAACGTTCGCACGCTAAAACAGATAGGTCAGCAAGCGGCTCTCGCACGAACGCTAGACTCGTTGCACGTTGATGTCTGCTGTATCTCGGAGACTAGAATCCATGACAGTAGTCAACGTATGGAAACTAACAGCACCCGCATTGTCTACCCGATACTGGTTATACACTTCGGGCGACTCCACAGCCGCTGTTACAGGTCAGGCTGGGGTAGGTATAGTTCTCAGCACGACGGCCGCAGCCGCATTAGTAGATTGGATTCCTGTTAACAGTAGACTTTGTGCCGTCCGCTTGGCAGGTTCTGTAAACCAGACAGCTCTAGACGCAAAACTTTCAGAAATTTATTCATTGTGTCTGCTTATGCTCCTACTGACTGTAGTGACATCGGCGTCAAGGACGCATTTTACTCGGATCTGGCCACTCTCCTTCGGTCGACACGTGGCTCTGATATAGTCGTTTTGGCCGGAGATATGAATGCCCAGGTCGGTCGCCTTGGTGAAGCCGAATCTCGTTTAGGTGGTAGGTTTGGGATAGCATCACATCGATCAGATAATGGTGGGCATATTGTCGC
>LOND01000081.1:236566-263270 GCA_014220965.1 Paragonimus kellicotti
CTAAAGCTTAGGGGTCGCGTATATCAGACAACAGTGAGGGCTGTATTACTTTACGGCAGCGAAACCTGGCCGCTCAGGGTAGAGGACGTGAACCGTCTTCAGGTATTTGACCACCGATGTCTGCGTTCAATCGCTCGTATCGGGTGGCACCAGCGAGTAAGCAACGAGGAGGTTAGGAAGCGGGTGTTTGGCACTGATTGTCAAACGAGTTCTTTTGTTCAGTCGCTACATTTGCACAGACTTAGATGGTTAGGTCATGTACTAAGGATGCCAGCTAGTCGTTTGCCACACCGAGCACTGTTTGCCGACGCTGCGGCCGACTGGCGCAAGGTGCGAGGTGGACAGATGATGACCTGGCGTAGACAAATGAAATCGTTTACGAAGGGGTTGGTCACTGTAGGTCGGGTTCGTCTCCCGGGCTGGGGCCCTCGCGACTCACAGAGTCGGTGGCTTGAGACGTTAGGTGAGATGGCGGCTAATCGAGCTCAGTGGCGTGAATGTGTCGTTGTTTGGCCGAGTTGTCTGTGAAGTGAGTGCACTTAATGATGCGGGGCAGTGAAAGCCGTAAGGAAGCTGTCTTGCTGATGACGCCTTACTTTCACTTACAGCTCGGTTGTTTGTTTGCAAGGTGTAGGCGCCTTGATGTTGTATGTTTGAATATAGACGTAGCTATTTTTAGTAGTTAGGTCCACTTCCCCTCCCCTCCTCTTTTTCTTCTTTCTTCCTATATAAGTTTTTTTTCTTTGTTCTTCGTGGTTGTGTGGCAGTCAAGCATCAGTGTGAACCACTGATGTATTGCTGTCTATGATGATGATGATGATGAGTCATCCATTCCGTCCCAGGCTGTCTGTCGGAGGCAGAATCGGCTCTGGAGCCTGAGTCATCGAGATGCGCAAGCCGTCACACCACGTCAAGGTCCAGTCTCGTTGTGACGGGAATGGATGACTACTCGGGTCCGGTTATCTATATGGCCGGTTAGGCTCTTCCTCAGAATGTCAAGTCCACCTCGCAAGTCAATGTGATTAGCTGGTTATAATGGAATCATCTTTTTCACATATGGTCACATTTACATCGACTGGACAGTGCGCACAACAATGGATCAGCGGGAAAAGCCGTCTGCTATTGCCAGATAAAAGGGCTCGTCGCAATTACTTCGACTGTTCGACCAAGTGATGTTCACGATCTGTGTGCAAGTTTTTAATCAGCTTACTTTTGAGTTCTCGACGACCATCATATTCAGAGGCAGGTGAAGTCGAGCAAAGGAAATTTCCATGACGCGAAAGTTAGTCTTAAGTCAAATATAGCCGATACAAAATAAAGTACTCAGTGGTTTCTACTTATCGGATCTCAACCGGTTACGAGCATACTCAAAGTTGGTTGACTATGTTTACAGCAGATGCACCCACAGCCTAAAAAGATATTGTAACGTGTTTCGTCGTTACCTTTACGTGTACTTCTGTAAACGATAGAGGTCTCCACGAATTTGTCGGTAGCACAATATAATCCATTTATTTTTCTGATCTCTTAATTTTGAATAGAGCACTCAAGATTGTTTAGCTTTTATGCACCCCACTGGCTTGATGGATGATCAACATATATTAATTAAGTCCACCGGGATCAATATATATCCTCGTGTTTTTTGATGTTAGTTTTAAAACCAAAATTCTAAATCACGCTTTCCCTATTTGAATTTCCTGGTTAAAAATGCTGGGATGACTCCTAATCAACAACTTACGTGTCACTGATCGAACATCGTACTCTTAAGAGTGGACAAACAACTCAAACCTCCTTTATCAAAGAGAATTTTTCTCACATTCAGTGTCATTAATTCGTGCGATTCTTTCACGTTTCAGATAATCCAAACATGCCAACATTTCGCGGTTGACTACGAAGTGCACACGCCATACACTACCCCAAGTTGGACGTGTGTACACAGTACATCGACCCCCGCCATATTTGATTAAATCAGTCAGTCTGCATCACTTATTGCCAACACGCATAGACAGTGACCAATAGAGACTGGTTCATTCTTCTGCTTTTCATCATACCTTCCACGTACATCGATTTGCCCTCTAGTAATTGCATGCAACACATTGGTGACAGGGTTTAAACGCACGAACTGCTCCGCCGGTTTTCAATATTTTTATGGTGGAATCAACCGCATAGCACCTGATAGATGAAAGAAATATTCCCTTTAAGTAAGACCAAAAGCTTCTCTGGCGGGAAGAATACTAAATAGTCCATGTTCAACGCACAAACGTCTAGGATAATGCGTCAAGATAGAACATTGAACATGCAAGCTACGGGAGCCCGGGAATCGCTCAATCTGCGGATTTTGCCAAACGAACTTCAGCTCATTTTGCATAAACTTGATTAGGAATCAACATCTTACATAGTTATGAAAAGGAAAGCTTATAAACTAACACATCCTACTTTGGGCTGTTCATTCATTTTTAAATCAGCTACCACTTCAAATTCCCGTAATTATATCTCATTTCTTGTCGAGGTTCAGCCAGATACAACGTCCATACTTGTTTGTGAAGGACTGAATTGAAGCAAAATAAAACGCATTACGTTGAGTGACTAAATTTGTTCTATGTGATGGAAAAATACTGCTGGCATAACAACTTGCATATTTCGCACATCCTTAGCACTGTTGTATAACAGGCAGTTTCGTTGAGTAGTATACTACTCACAAGCGACATTCGGGAACAAAGGGCAAGCCCCAACGCCAGGAAGACGACGGACCAGAAGTGAATATTGGAATAGTGTGCACGCGCTATGGGAGAAGTGCCACCAGGGCGAATGACAACGTACTGCCACCCAATGTATGTGAACGCATATCAGCCGTGCAAATGAGTGTACACGTTTGTGGTCCCATGTTTAACATGACCTGTACGGGAGTTCGTGCAATAAACGAATTTGCTGGTCAAGCGTCTTTGCGGTCACAACAGTACTCGTCGAGGATTCAAGATTACTTCTCATAAACCGCAACTAAACCACTCTGCATGATCAATCAAAAGCATGGTACCCTACAGCACTTGAACAAGCAGTTTAATTTAAGACGTCCAACCAGTGCTGAATGGTATGGCCATTGCCAACCCATGGTCCTGCAGCTTTGAGGACTGAACAAATTGCAGTAGGCAGGAAAACATCCCGTATTTTTAATGATCAACGTTACTAAAAGATAAAAACTGATGCACTCACATGCAAAAGTGCTGCAGCGGTGGAGTATTAGGAGTAACGAAAACCAACAGTGGACTGAAAACTTAGTCGGCACCGTTTCTGTCATGACGAGTCATATCCTAATTGTATTGATTATTTAAAAGTTACCCAGCTCCTTGTGGAATAGTTAAATTCCCTATCTTTATAACAATAAGGTTACACCTTGGAAGCCTGAAAGAAATGTGCGGCACTATTTAAATCGAAACGTTTGCTATTAATTTAGTAGATATATGGGTAGTAAATGCCACCTTGAACTAGAGGAATTACAAGGAAGAAATCGTGAGTAGATGCATTAGAAATCAGCGTGAGTGCTACTGACTGATGGCAGTCATAATGACACCGGCAACATGGTGTCATGTAAATTCCAGAACGCAATGACTAACAACCTTACTTCCACGCTAAAGCTATTGCTTTCATAACACGGCTGAGTATAAACCAACGGACGGACACAAATGAAGAAGAAACGCAGCGAAACTGAGACTGCATTCTTAAAGTCACTCGCATGACTCATTTTGTGATTCACATGAGATCTGCGGTGTTTAGCTCATTGGTCAGCGTCTCCGAACATTGCTGAAAAACGTACATGGTTGTCAACACGGTGTACTTCAGTCTGCGGTATTATTTGAAATTAAGCAGTTGCAAGACAATAGACACGCACACACCGTCTACTTGTGCGGTATAAGAAATATTGAGGCTCAACACCACTGACCGTAAAAGGAATTAACCTGTTTACAACAATCGTCAGAGCTATTTGGTCTGTGCATACGATCATGACACGAGTCGGTTTATTTTGTTTAATCGAACAAGGCTGAGTAATGACCAGAAACGTCTGGAGATAACTGTGCGGAAAATGGAATGGCATTGATCCGGGTGACTACTGAAGACAATTGTCTGGTGACCCAAATCCAAGCAGAACGAGCTGGAATGCAGATGTTCGTACAGTTTACATGTCTATCTTATACACTTCAAAACAAGCGATAACGTCTTCGTCATCCGCGCTAGTTCCATAGCTTCATCATCGGGTTATGAACATCAAAATGATTCCTCTAGGAGCAAAAGCGATAGGCCATGAGTTATCACAGTGCGTGGACAGCACCCTACGGGACTGGCCATCCAATTCATTCACTAGTTTTTGATTAATGCGACCAGGCCCAATGTTATATTCTGGCCACTGCAGAAATGGTCGGTAATTTGCTCAGGCTTTCCAGAAAACCTGACCCTTAATTAAACAAGAGACGACTCCAAAAGTCAAGTCACATGCCCAACTGGATCATCGTCTGAACTGATAATACTAGTTTCCTAATCCAATTGAGCCGTCAACCAGGATGAGTTGTTAGATTAAGCCTACGTTTTAACTCCATGAACAGCAGTGATAAAACAAACGCGACAATGATCGGAACAACCGTAATCGGTACTTTTTAACGTAATATAAAGGCATATACAGCAAGGACCATGTTGGTAACGGTCGACCCTTTTGTTGTTATCAAGGGAGCCGACCTCGGTCAAACGAATTTCTTCCATGCCACAGTTATTTTAACGTCTTAAGGAAGTTGGGAAAGCACTGCTATTGAGACCCTGAGGAAAAGGGAGGACCCAGGTAACATTACTGTCGACAATACATACGACTGTATGGCAGCAGAATAACCACCAGAAGAATGACTATTTGCTTCTAGACGACCACAAATGTGATAGACAGCTGATATAAGAATCTGTAAATGCAACAACGTTGGCCAATGACAGTCAAGGGGATTTGCTTCACACTATGGCTTAAAACTCTGAGATCAGCAATCAGACTGCGGTAATATGACGGACTTCTTTTCGGAAAATCTTATTTCCTCTAAAATAATCAAGGTTGTTTTCTGACGGTCTCTTTTCCCTTCCAGGCGTAGTTTGTAAGAGCTGTTTTTTTTTTAAAAAAAAAGATTAGGAGTTGTAACTTGAAGGTGTTCGTGCACCCTATTGGTCGGTTGCGTCATTAACTGGAAATATCTCAGGCTTTCAGTAAAAATCCCGTTATCTCAAATGGTCTGTTTCATGTTATTTTAGACTAGATATGGGATTTCCATTGGGACGTTTACCACCTGTAAATAACAGATTATTCAGCCACCCTTTACGATATCCCTTTACGGTAACCATGCCTCACAAACGCATCATTGCAGAAACAAGCGAGACATTCAAAAGGATGACCTTGTTTAATTGATACAATTGCTTGACCATTCCAATATCCAGTGAAACGAATCAACGTTGATCTACCAACTTATCGCCCTGGAAGATGCGCCAGGTAGCCCGTACGGCAAACAGAAAGATCCAGCTGCATTCAAACCTGGAAATAACAGTTTCCTGGTTCACAATCATTTTACTGTTTGCCATGGACATCGGCCCTTCCTAGACAGTCATGCAAACAGCAGTCTAGGAAATCGATAAACCGATATTATCACAAACCACTCGAACCAGCAAGTAATTGAAGGGCGTCAACATAAGACAACGCTAATTGAGTGTTGGTAACAAGCTATCGAACCACTGCTGCTGTTGGGCGTGCCGGGATTTTAATAACCATTAAGTATACTGTTGCACTGTGCGCTTGTCCATTGAGAAAAACTTATGACATGATCGGCACAGCTGTTTCACACTGATTTTAGATTGGACGCCAAAAGCTTTTAATGACATCCTCGACTTCAGATATACAGTCTCTTAAGTAGAGCATACAAACGACCTCTCATGTGATCGAAGATGGCCAAAAATCGGATTGATACGCTAGCCTGTGTACAGCACATTGTACACTTTGTTGACGGATCTTAACAAGGTGATTGCGTCGGGATAATGAAGTCTTGATTGTGCCAAATGAAAGCAATTTGTAGGCATCAAACAACAGAAGGTTAGACCATGCGTATCCCCGGCCCCGCGGGGATCCTCAAGGTAAAGTAACCAAACCGAAGAATGGTACCATTTTAAACTTAAGATCAGATTAGTTATATAGTAAACCTTAATAGTACGTATTCTGTCGTGACTGGATCTACGGCCTACGAGCGCGTAAACAGACAACAGAATAACGGTTAGTGAAACGGTAGATAACGGAACGACGTTCAACGGTAATGAACAACTGACTACGAAGTAAGCACGACTAATTCGTATCTTCCCGGCCAACCCAACCACCTGAGGCTAACGCATGAACACAGAAAAAGACTGGCCTCCGGACAGAGCTCTTTTATGTCACTCAGTCCGAAGACAACACGGTCACAAACTAGATCATATTTAAAGGGTTTGTGACCAATCAGAAAACAAGGACAGAAGTGGACCAGACAAAGATCCAGACAGTACAGTGATGTCCCAATTAAAGGACGAGCGTGTAGGCGGGGTGCCAGAAATTGGCACAACGGCTGAGAACGCTTGTGAAGGGCGGAGTGGCACATGACCGTGCCGACTATGAAGGTCACTTTGAACAGAATGAGATAGGCCTTTCCAAAGGCAAATGAAACGGTATTTTCGGGAATTGGGTTCTTCCCCGACATATTCAACCGTCAATACAATTACGACGGAGGCACAAAACCAACGGGGCATCACAGGTTCAAACAAGCAATCATAGGTTTCGGGTAATTCAAGTGAATGACAAATAGAATTCACAAAAAAATGCAGTGGAAGATGTAAATGATGACGGTTATCAATTGGATAAGTGGTTAATCGCGTGACTGTTACGAGTATATATGACAGATGTATGAGTGGCAAGTCATTAGGGAGGGACGGGAAAACAGAACTACGAACAGATAATCAAACTGAGAAAGTCAATTCGAAGCATCACGAGTAGGGCAGGATGACGAATCGGGCGTAATAATTTTGCAACAAGGGGATGTTCGGGAAAAGACAGTCGTCAGGTACGAAAATGTACACAACACTATTATCAGCGGAAAAAGTTGGAGTGGAGCTGAAGGCTACTATTGAGTGGCTTTCGAGATTCATTTTGAAAGCTCTCGGATGTACAGAAACATCTGCGACGAGTAAGAACTGGAGAATATCTCTTGAAAAGTTTCCTAACGGCATGTATCCCACAGCTTTCACGTAGGATGTTCCACTCACCTCATTGTCGCGAGAACGTTAGTTGATGGCCGGATTGATGCGCGGCTAGGTTCCACGTAGGGGGATCAATCTCATTCCCGGCCCAATGAGGAGGCTTGCGAACTGTCTTTTTGGTAACCGCTTCCAATTTGTAGAGTAGGTTACATAACGATCACCGAACGCTTGAACAAACCTGTGGATTGTGTTGGGTATCCCATCTCCAGAAAGCTTTCGATTCAGTTGCTCGTAACGTTCTCTGGAACTGTCTTCTTCGCAAGGGAGTACCAGGGAAATACGTGAATCTGTTGAGATCACTGTATGCTCACTCTGCAAGCAGGGTGAGACAGCTGTCTCGGGCATTCATCACTTCTAGTGGTGTTCGTCAAGGGTGTCCGATTTCCCCTTTCCTGTTCAATTTTGTCATGGACGACATTTTGGAGGGTGCGCTTAAGGAGTCCAGTGGACTTGGTGTTGAGCTTCTTCCTGGCGCTCGGTTGACCGATCTGGAGTACGCGGACGACATTGTCTTACTTAGCCCCTCTGCCGAAGACATGCAGACCATGCTGAACAAGGTGAGTGACCGGGCTGGTTTGTATGGAATGCGCTTCGCACCTTCAAAGTGCAAAGTGTTACTTCAAGACTGGGGCATTTCCACTCCTACTTTCTTTATTGCAGGTAATCCACTTGAGACTGTGGACAGTTTCACATACTTGGGTAGCACTATCTCGTCAGCTTGTAATATTGCTGATGAGATATCAACGAGGATAGCAAAGGCACGAGTTGCCTTTGCCAACCTGCGTCATCTGTGGCGTCGAAAAGACGTTCGATTGTCGCTGAAAGGAAGAGTATATAATGCTTGTGTGCGTTCTGTTTTGCTCTATGGTTCGGAGACGTGGCCTGTTCGCAAGGAAGATATCAACAAGCTTGCTGTATTTGACCATCGTTGTCTCCGCCAAATTGCCCACATTAAGTGGACTGATCGCGTGAGCAATGCGGCAGTTCGCCGGCGCGTATTCCGGAACGCTCGGGATGCGCGATCATCGGTCAACTACTCACGTTGCACAGCCTGCGATGGTTAGGTCACGTACTCCGTATGCCAGCTGAGCGTTTACCGTACCGGGCATTATATACTGAGACCACCAACAGTTGGGTGAAACCACGTGGTGGTCAAGCGACAACGTGGTCACGAAATATGAGAACCCTGACTGCTCCACTGAGTAAAGTGGGTAGGTGTCGCCTGCCTGGATGGGGTCCTCGTGATCACTCAAACCGCTGGTTGGAGACGCTATCCGAGATGGCGGCGTGTCGCAGTCAATGGCGTACCTGCATCCATACCATTTCTAGTTCTTTTGCTTAGACTTCTATTAATTTTCAACCTTCTTAACGTTTTCTTCTAGGATATTCCACGTCACTGTTGTGGTGAGCGGCAGCCCGAGCCACAGTACCTTTTGGTCAGGCTCATGGCTGATATGATGATGTTGGCATACTGGTCACCGACCCCCCAATGGACGACAAGTTCCACGCCTTGTCCCGTTATCTATACAAATCTTGGATAAGATGTCCCAAGTCAACCATCTTCTTCTACCTAGGCACTTGGACAGTATCTCACTCACACAATAAACACGAAATCTCTGCCAATTTGTCATTAACCAGGATAGCCAAACTGGAGAAATAACAGAAATTCGTTTTTCCATCTTTTATGAGAAGAGCACAGCATTGAGAGAAACATGATTAGCATGCATATGCCGTAGTATAATATATCTAACGTATTTCGCTAAAGACCACAGTGGTTGTTAATTATATTAACATATAACCGTTACCAGTGGATAGGGGTTTCGGCCATCAAAGCCACGGAGTAATGTTGAAAATGCAGATTTCGGCGTTGGTCAACATCTTTAAGGTGGCGTCGTAAAAGTTACGTCTAGACAACCGTCTGTCTTGTTGCCAAAATACAAGATCATGTCAAATACACAAGCATAATTACCAATGAGTCGATCCTATTTATTTGCACACTCAGTGATCTTAATCGATATCTATCAATACCATGATCCCCCCTAAGTATGCAGTTCTTAACGCGACATCCATATTCACGCAGTACATCTTTCGCGAACGAGACAGCGATGCAAACTTATGCAAGACAGCATGTGTGTTTACTACACAAAATCAATTCCATCGACTGGACAAAAGCCACCTTCCGAGTGCGCCACGTGTCTTGCAGTAACTTAGCATGCTGAAATGACAATCGATATTTCAAAAAGCGGCAAAGTACGAAGCGAATAAAACGACGACTTCAAAAGCTCTTTGCAGTAAACTACCATATAATTCTTCAAGTTCACGAGAAATTGTTGACATGTCGAAAATCATTGTAAAATAAATTATATTTTAAATTATTCTACTTATTCTCTTTACAGCGGCTTGCAACGTTTTTCAGCATATGTACGGGGCCTGTTGAAACTGCAGTATTTAGTCTTTGTTGGATTACTGTTTCGTTTGTTCCTCTGTTTAAATCTTCGGTCACAACAAAATACCATCGCGAAGCGTAGTGTACGGTGAAAACAACGTTCATTATGACGATACACAAAATACCCACATCGGTGTGCGAACGGCGAAATCCCTGTGCTTCCACAATACCGCCATATTTTCACATCAAGCATTTAGTAATCATGCCCACAGCAGCCCGATGGGTTGCTCCAACCACTTTTGTGCACGAAAAATCAGCTGGTGAGCTCTGATCAGCATAGCTTCGTTAAAGGCTAGTAACTTTGGTTTCCGACTGCGTAACAAAATTTTGGATGAGCCAGGTGAATGAAACTGACGACCTGTTGACTGAGGTGTTTAGCAATCAGTGATATGGAATTTGAGAAAGTTGCATTAGCGGCCTTTTATCCATTTTAGGACGTGCCGCCCGCTGGGATTAGCTGTCGATTTACTGTGCTTATGAAAATGCAACTGCAAGTGAACTGATACACGATGTGAGAGATAGTGATTATAGGAGTCATGTAGAATCGATCCTTTGATTATTTGAACCAAGTGCAACTGCGCATCGGCATACGAACGAGATAAGCCATGCTTCAATGAGTCTCATCATTCGGCAGACGATCTCCTTTGAACAGTAAAGGCGTTTTACAACTGAGCCATCTGAACCGGCGACTTACATTTGTCTGTCATACTGTGTATCTCGGAGTTTTTCTGGACAGCCATTTGCTAGCAACGCTTTCTTTAGTACTTCCTGTCAATCCTCCAATTTGTCAGAGATGTATATACGACCGGTCCTATGAAACAGGGTACTGACCAAGCCACTCAGACAACGTGGTAGTTTCCTAGTGAACTCGAAACCCTATGATCAGCTAAGTTAGTCACGCAATAACTTGGCTACAAAGGTGCTTCACATGTGATTTTGACGTGTCCGTCATTCGTGGTGTTCCTGTGCGGATCGAATTCAAGTGCCTATGCTGAGTTTCGGAAATACGTCTGTGCGACAACATCTGCAGTTGTCTCCGCCCACTTTTCTAACAAGATTGACGTGGGCGCTGGCTGTTCGTGCACCCAGCCAGAGGACATCATGAAGGTCTGGCGCAAACACTTTGGTAGCCTACTGAACCGTCCTGCTACCATCGATTGGGTGACCGTGAACAGCCTGTCGCAACAAGCTACCAAAGCAAAGGTTCAGATAGCCACTGGACAACTGCAAAACGAAAAGACTGCCGGTGAGGATGGACTGCAAGGGGTAACTTTTGAACTGCGATTGGCCAGTGTTGGAAAGTCCTTTTTCCCAATTGGTTCATTCGATCTGGGAGCAGGAAGCAATCCCATGAGTTCGGAGTTGCCCTTATCGTACCTTTGCTTAGAACTAAGGGTAGCAAGCGATGCATTGGCCTACTGAGCTGCGCTGGAAAGGTGCTTGCAAAAATCCTCCTGAACCGACTGAATGTGGACGTTTTGGAGGCCAATGTTCCTGAGAAGCAGTGTGGATTCCGGGCGAATCGCAGTACGATCGACCTGGTGTTTACTGCTCGACAACTCAAGAAGTGCCGGGAACGCAACCAGCCCCTGTATGCTCTCTTCGTGGATTTCACCAAGGCCTTTGATTCCGTGAGCCGCGAGGCGTTGTGGACGGTGCTTGGTAAGTTTGGATGTCCAGGTAAGTTTGTCAATTTGATTCGAATGTTGCATGTGGGTATGAGGGCGAAAGTACAGTCGTGTGGATCGACTTGTGATGATTTTGACATTGTCACTGGCGTGAAGCAGGGTTGTGTGCTAGCCCCAGCTCTATTTAGTTTATATTTGACTGCCATGATAACAGTTCGCCTTCAGGACGGCGTCCAGTGCCACAGATATAGGCTCACCGAATGCTCGATGTTTCGGCGCCCCAACCCGGTTACATACCTCAACGATGCGCATGCTTCTATTTGCAGATGACAGCGCGCTATTCGCACACAGCGAGGACGAACTACAGCGACTGACCACTGCTTTCGCGACCGCGGCATCCAAGTTTGGATTGGATATCAACACAGGTAAGACGTTTTCTTTCCTTCGCCCAACTCAAAACGGAAATGCTGTTGTTGCACGCGCGTCTGAGATTCGCACCAACGGTGACGTTGTCAACAGCTGCGTGGACTTCTGCAACTTGGGTGGCAACTTGTCGATAGATTTCTTCGCAGACCGCGAGTTGCAAGCTCGTGTGGCGAAGGCTAGTGCTGTGTTCGAACGTCTGAAAAAGCCGCAGCCCACAAGATGGCAAATGAGCTGTCTATCGTACAATGGTGTTGTCTATGCTAACTTATGAAAATGGAACTGACATTATACCAGCAGAACGAGCGCTATCTAAACCGTTTCCAGTTGCAATGTCAGACGAAACTTGGGTATTTAGTGAGTGGACATGGTTTCGAAGACTGAGACACTCCGGCGAGCAGATATGGGCGGGACTGAAGCCATGCCGAGGCCTAATCAGCTAGGCGGTTGCTCAAATCAATCTCCTCCACGGCGTAAACGACCGTGAAGAATCAGAAGTTATCGTTTTCACGACAGTATTCACTCAAGAAATTTCCCTTCTGTCGATCGTGTGGTTTCTCTAAGGATCCCGGCTGCAACCGTGTTTTCCCGCTTGTTTGTTCTGTACGCATGATTCTGTGTACGCTGCTATAGGAGGCCTGATATGAACTCAGTGCCACTTTCTTCAGCCATGCCACTAATTGCACACAAGGAATGCTTGGCCTCTTCCTAACGGCCCATCTACTATTCTACCATTCTGCAGGGTCATTTAACCTGGACCTTCTAGAGCGTTGTTTAGAGCATTCGAAGGTTCCACGCGCTTACAAATGCGGTCAACTGGACTGAATCTAACTCGCACTCTTTCTTCTTTTTATCGGGAGCATACGGTTCGTTTCCAAACCATACTGCGTTCTTTAGTTCGATGCCTGTTGGGACTACGTTTCGACTGCTCTTCAGGAAAGGCGTTTTAAATTGTTAGTGGACGAGGGTCGAGCGCATATCCACCTGCCCATTACTGTCTGCGACGTTATGCGGACTCGCCAGCGTCAGGGAACAATAACAAATTAAACGAGCAAAGTCCGGCTGATCATTGTGTGTTACCACCACGAGAACTCAAACTGCAATGATCCCGACCAGACAACACTGCCTCCTCCTTGTTGACTGAACAAAGGCCTACAGTCTCAGTCGCTTAGAACGTAAACGATAAGCTTACATCGTCCGACCTTTGGAGTTGCGCTTGCAACTTATCGGTTTTATATTAGAAAGGTGCTTCGCAGCACATACGGTCATGACAGAAGGCGCTTCGAAGACTACCAGACCGGGTCCAGGGGACAACAGTTATTGAAGTCGGACATTATAAACGACGTTCAGATCACTCACCTTAGACCGATGTTGCATCATTCAAAGTTTAACGGTTGCAGTGGCAAGATAATGAGGCCAAGCTTCTTTAGAACAGGAGGCAAAAGAGACGCATCATCCCTCTAATGTGACCGAAAGTGAACAGTGATTTAGTCCAATCAGTGTGAAAATAACACCTCCGGATAGTGCATGCGTGACTGACAGGAGACACTGAGAAATCAGCAAAGAACATAGTCGCCAATAAGATTATTAAAGATCTGGCATTGCCTTACTGACAAAAAGCCGATTAGGAGTGAGAACACAGAATGATCACAACGAATTATGAACTAAAAAGGCTACTCAGTCTGGATCCTCGAAGTCACCTAACTCACCTGTCAAAACTTGTATTTTGAAACAAAGTGCACTTGGTTACTTAATTGATTGCAAATTACATCAAAGCCAACTTGAAAGTTTACAGTGCTGACAGCAGCACTGACATGAAGTTCAGATATCCAGGATACAAGGGCGAAAACAGAGTAGTCTAGCCGCACAAAGAAAACACGGGTTTCATCCAAAACCGCAACAGGAGTAATTTCTTTTGTGAACTTTGTGCTGCGCCCAAAACGAATGCCAGAGGTGACTTATCAAATCTAACGCCAACTGCGGCCGTCACCACTCCAATCATCTATCATAACCCAGACAAAGCGAGCATACAAATCGGAGGTGGCCTTGCGTTAAGTCATACAGGTAGTGGATCGCGCCACATCACCGATTTGAGAGAGGCGGACATTACCATAAGGTCTTGAAACAGTCATCTCACCTGTAATCCAACAATATGTACAAACACCGGTGGCGACAAACACTAGTGGCCACTGACACCCACGATTAAAAGTATGGCCCATTACAAAACATCAAATACATCCAGATACAACGCATTGATAATCTGAAAATCAGCATGAATTCAGCAACCCAATTATATTCTACATAGATTATCGGTTTGATTTTGCGACCCGTTCCAATTCATCCTTCTTCTTGATTGCGTAAGGAGTTCGAGCTTCCCTAAAGCAAAATGTTAAATACGAATTCCAACTACCTTCGCGGCATTCAGTAATTCATCAGCCAGGCATTCAGCTATTGTTTTGACGTTTCGGAAAGCGGCCTCGCGAGCCCCAGTACAAAGAAGGTAAATGGCTTGATTCACACGGCGCAGAGGAGATACGTCAACGGCTTGTCTCCGTACCGTACCTCCACGACCAATACGTGTAGAGTCTTCTCGAGCGCCGCTATTGAGGATGGCGTTGACTAGCACTTGAATCGGATTCTACAAAATAAACCATGGAAAAGGATAAGTTGCCAAGGAGAGAATCAGAAGTGAACGGAAATCAAGGTTCATACGAACGAGACATCATTCATCACAAGAAACAGCAGTGAAAACTAACCTCGCCAGATAACAGATGAATGATTTCAAACGTATGCTTTAGAATGTTTAAAGCCTTTATCTTTTTGCCATTGTTGCGACCGTGCATCATCAGCGAGCAGCAAACGCGTTCAATCAGCGGGCATTGAGCCTTTCGAAATCGTTTAACTTGGTACCGACCAGCTGTATGCGGCAGAATAGGATTCCCTTTCCCTTTCACAGCGATGTGATCCTGCAAAGTCATGTGAGGAAACAAGAGAATTACCGTCAAGCTAAGGTCACTGACGCCGACATCATCAGCACTCCACTTTCCGAACAATTTAATTTCGGAATCTTGTTCGATGTAACTCAACCTAAAAGCACTGAATAGACAGCTGCACAACTTACATATTGACAACCATTCTTAACGTGGAGAGCACCCGCTCTACAACGCGAATACGACTAAACAACAGCTGTGCCGATGTATATTTTCTACGGAATCCTAATTTCACCTGCTCAACCTTGTTTTTTTACTTAGATTTTTTACGAGAAACATGGAGTTAGCGAATAGTGTACCGGTTCGGGACCGTTAAATTTTACGCGGATAACTCGAAATTTGGTTCAAATTTTCTCGCTGTCATTGTCTGACTATATTTTTTGCCCTATTGGTGCCCTGCGCATCAAAAATTTCATACGATTACTGTTATTCGTTACCGAATAACATACCAATTCGTTACATATTGAATTTTTTGGGTTACATTGTATTTGTATCCGTTTTATATTGCATACTACTTGTTCCTATTGACAATGACTCGAGTCAGATCTAGCAGTGCTGGGACTCAACAAACACTGACTGAGGCGGTGAGCATTTGCGGCCGTTACGGGTGCAAGATGTCCGTACAGAACGGTATGCAGTGCCACAAGTGCCAGAAGTGGTATCACTTCAAATGCACTGGCCTCAACGAAGACCAGTACAAGCAGCTTGCTTCTTCAGCTCTACATTTTATCTGCATGAGCTGCAGGTTCGACGACAGTCAGGCGCCGGTTTGCCGCTGACTAGTCACGCACGCACCACGAAAAGTGGAGCGACGCAGAAAACCTGCGACTGCAAATGCGGAGCTCTTCTTAGCACCGTATGTCCTTCCATTTCTTCCATGGGGAGTAGGGTGGAGGAGTTCCAACGGACTCTGTCTGAAATGAAGTTGGAACTCCAGTCTTTGAATGAATACATAGCGCTTGCTCTCCCTGGTGTTGCAATCACCAAGAAGGCAGTTGCCCTGTCAACTGCACATATAGAGGAGGCAGCTGCAAATATGAAAGAGGCTCTCAGAGAAGGGGAGTTGTTTATGGGGCCGCTTCCCCACAACGTCTTCTCCAACTGAGCTAGCTAGGTCAGTCTTAGCTTCTTCATTCTCCCCGGACGTTACCAACCTCGTACTCGCGAGCAGGCTACGCGCTAAGAAAATCAAAATGTCCCTGGGCCTTCGGTCCACTCCTGAGACAGCTGTGGATGAAACAGTGGATTTGAAATCCGCCAACGCCCTCCTGAAAAGCGTGCTTTCCGATCGGCGTTGACGAGAGAGGGTGGAGCGTGAGCAGTCACAAATTATGGCAAACCGGAAGCTACAACTGGAGACTAAGGTCGTAGTTTCTGCTCCAGTATCCACTCAGGCTTATGTGCCAGTGGTGGAAAGCGGGACGCTGTTTCCGTAGTCGCCACTCCAATGACCGACGCCCCAAGCACGGGCACAAGTGTCGGCGATACCTGAAACCGCACAAAAGCTGTTTCACGAGTTACCTGAGCCAAAAGCCACCAAAAGGCCCCGCAGAAAATTCTTTCTTCCAAGAATTCGTAATAATGGGAGCCTGTTGGGGCCGCCTCCTGCGACTCAGAAAGCATTACTTTGGCCCGCCCACTGGATACTTTCATCAATGACCCTGCAAAACAGCACACATTGCTGTCCATCAAATTCTGCATCCAGCAGGCGAGGAAGTCAAATTTTCCGTGGATGAAAACTCCCAAACACCCTCCCAAAAAGCGGAATTTAGCAGGGGTGCAGAGGTCGCAAATTGCCACACCGAGAATGCTGGTCAAGCGTCCTGTAGAAACGCTGACATACGCACAAGCGGTGATGTCGCGCCCGCAGCCCCAAAGGAGGGTCATCAGAACCACTCGGCAGTACAGACCGAGTGCAACCCCACCACCCTCCTCAATTTTAGGTCTTCTTTCCCAAGCTATTCCTCGCACTCTCCTCTCTTTTCTCGCAAAGTCCAGTGAGGAAGTAGCTCTTAAATGCATGTATACGAACTGTCTGAGTTTGTTTAATAAATTACCGGAAATCAGACAGTTAATTCATGACACACAACCCCACATATTTGCTTTCACGGAGACCTGGCTTGCAGGTGACGTCAGTGACAGTGAACTGAGTGTCCCCGGGTATTCAGTTTACCGAGCTGACTCCGCCAGAGGAAGAATGTGCGCTTCTGCGTAATCATTATCTCTAAACACCCACGGTTATCGGTGGATTTCATTCCTCTGATAAATGTGACGCTCTGTGGCTTCGACTGGCATTGCGTGGCCAAGACTCACTCCTAGTGGGGGTTATTTATCGTTCTCCCTCATCCGACGTCTCCGACGACGACACTCTTCTTGTAAACCTAGACAACTTCCTAGGGCTACAACACTACACATCTGCCCATTATGAGGTGACTTCAATGCACCCAAGATGAACTGGGCAACAGTTTCTCACCAGGTATGTGAAAGTGGATTCTCGACTTCCTTACTGACGTTGATACGACGGAGAGCGTGGACACAGCATGTCAACGCCCCGACGCGGCATCGTCCTGGTCAGAGTCCCTCTCTGCTCGACCTAGTCATCACTAATGAGAGCCACCTGGTAGACAGAGTGATCATCAAACCACCACTTGTCACCTTTGATCTCATCTGTTATTGGTTACAACAACCAGTAAAAATGTCATCAGTTAGAAATTTTAATCAGACCGAGCTTCTTGATTATGACTCTGTGGACCAGAACTACTACGCATTTAAAAGCGCGATTGAGAAAGCAGACGACTTATTTGTACCGCGCAAACTGTGCACTTTCTCTTATCGGCCACCTCTTCCGCGCAGAATACGTCGTCTCCTCGATGAACGTTCCCATTTATACGCGAAGCATAAGCTTACGGAAACTCGGAGGACCTAGGTGCGTTCCACATTGTTCGAAATAGGTGTAGGCGGGAAATCCGTGAACACACCAAACTCGTACAAGAAAAGGTCCTCCTCAGAGCCCGCGGGAACAAAAACTTCTTATTCAAACATATGCGACGACTAAGAAAGAATAAACCCTCGGCTCTTTCTTTGCGACTGTCCGACGGGGAAACCTCATCTGACCCTAGTTGTGGCCGAGTTATTCAGGGAATACTACTCGGCAGTCTACAACGTCGCACCGCCGGATTGGCACCCCGTCCTACCGCTGCAGAATTTCCGGCAACCACTGGTTACCGCTGAGTTTTCTGTGCTAGATGTTGAAGACCTTTATTCATACAGTGCAATGGGTCCTGACAAGATCCATCCCAGGATTCTCAAGGAAGCAGCTGCTAGTCTGGCAGAACCCCTTTATAAGCTGTTTAGACAGACACTTCAGACTGGCATTCTCCCTAGCGCATGGAAAGAGGCGACGGTCACGCCCATATTTAAAGCGGGAGACCGGCACTCTCCGGCTAGCTATCGGCCAATCAGCCTTACTAGCATTCCATGCAAGATAATGGAGCGCTTATTAAAGCGTGCCATCCTCAACCACTTCTTATCCAACCATCTTTTTCTTCCACCCAGCATGGCTTCCTTCCTAACCGGTCATGCATAACCAACATGCTCATTTTCATGGATAGTCTGACGGAGGCCAGAAGACAATGGCCTCATCTCAGATGCTATCTTCTTTGACTTTGCCAAGGCTTTCGACCGTGTCCCACACGGCCCTCTGAAACACAAACTGGAAGCCTATGGTATTCAAGGAGAGGTTCTTCGCTGGATTGCCTCTTTTCTCGATAATAGAACTTTTAGAGTTAAAACCGGATCAGATCTCTCATCTCCCTCTTTCATTTCTGTGGGAGTTCCTCAAGGGTCAGTGCTAGGTCCTCTGTTATTTCTGATCTACATCAATGACCTTCCGGAAAATATTTCCAGCAACGCCCTCCTATACGCCGATGACCTAAAAATCTGGAATGCCACTGATCCCAGTGCATTACAGATTGATCTTGACGCGATTAAGCGCTGGTCAGACGATTGGAGTCTCCCACTGAATGACAATAAATGCGCACACATGTCACTCGGTGGAGACTCTGGCAATGCCTTCGTGATTCATAGTGCATTCGGCACAGTAGATATCATGAAAATCGATCTGAAGAAAGATCTGGGCATCTGGTTGTCGTCTAATTTATCTTTCGCGTATCACCATGAGATGGCGGCAAAAAGGGGATTTGCCGCTCTTAGGATGATTAAGCGCACTTTCCCCGCATAGACAAGAGAGCGTTTCAAACGCTTTACGAGGTTTATATAAGACCGCTCCTCGAGTATGCCAATCAGGTCGTGTATACCGGCCTGAAGAAAGACATTAGCTGTTGAGCGTGTCCAGCGCGCGGCTACCAAACTAGTCACGGGCTTGAGAAATGTCGCGTACGAGTCTCGACTTGAAATTCTTGATCTATATCCACTTGAATATCGACGACTCCGCGGTGATTTAATTCTCACACACTTCTTCAGAGTAGGTCTCGTTGAACAGTTCTTTATGATAGCGAATGATGACGGCCGGCGAGGACATAACAGGAAGCTTTTCAAGCTTCGTCCTCGGACCTTCCTTAGGCAGCAGTTCTTTTCTTACAGGGTTATTAACCTTTGGAACAGTCTTCCTTCTGAGGTCGTTAGCAGCGCTTCTAGAGATCGCTTCAAAGCATTACTTGATTCTCATTTACGAAAAAACTATTATTCAAGTAACCTTACTCTGTTCTTGGTATTTACTGTAATCCCCAAGAGCAGCGCTACACGCTGTCGCTTCTGATATACATCAACGACCTTTCCAACCTCAGTACTACCAACGCCTTTTTTATGCTGATGATTTAAAAATCTGGAATGCGTGTGCTTCCAGTGCGTTGCAGATTGACCTTATACTCAGCCTGTTCGCCTCATATGGTTACATTCAAATCTCGCGTTACCACCCATACTTCCTATCCTCATGGATCACCTGGCAATCTTTCTATCTTTTTAAACATTCTTTCCATTCTATATCTCGGACGTGTATACCAAATCGACATCAGAATTCGGCTGTAATCATATACTAGAAAGGCTGTTAATCAATCTCTTTCCGCGTTATACGATAACAATTGTTCGCTAGTGCCATATATTTTATTAGCTAACACGAATTATAAATTTTATATAAAAGGTTTGGCCAGAAAATCACATATTCCATTATTCGTCATACTTCACATGACCATTTTACGTTCTTCCGTTTATCACGTAATTTCGCTTTTCATTCCTGATTCCACAACTACATCTGACGCGAGAAAACATTCCACTACGTCCGGACACTCAAAATCCCGTATTGGTTGGACAATTCGCGAGGTCTGCGAAATTCCGTCGATTTTGAGGACAACGAAGTCCAGTTCAGAGGACCGCCCATTTCTCCGCAAAAGTATAGGCTTCCCTATCTTCCCTCATCGCAACAAAATTTTCTGCATATTTTTCCGGAACTATCTACATCGAAATAATGGTGGGCTTCTTCTGCTGTTCATTTTCCCCATTCTCAGCCGATTTCTGGCATGACCTTGACTATTAGGTCAGTGGTTACCTTGTGAAGCAAAAATTGATGTAACTACTCAGCATTTTCATCGAAACATTGAAGAATTTGAAAACTATCATTTTAGAAGCGTGTGTCCCAGATGCTTTTTTATAAGCTTGGATTTTCTCTCTTACTATGTCTGTTTCGTTATATTATTCGCGAAACTGGTGTATTGTACAATTATTAATTATGTGTATGGTGTGCATTTATGCATGTAGCGTTACAATGTGTACATTGATCACGCTCATCTGAGCGTGTTTCTCACAGATGCGTTGAGAAATATACCATTATTATTATTATTATTATTATTATTATTATTATTATTATTATTATTATTATTATTATTATTATTATTATCTCTCGGTGGAGATGTAACAGTTACCTGCCACGAGGGTTATTCTGCCCTTGTAAAAAGGAAATATCGAGGTGGCGGATACTTTTGGTGTTCCAGGTTGACCCCCAGCGTGGAAGCGGCGACCATAGACTGTTTCGCTTGTGAACATACGGACAAAACCACTAATCCGATCGAAGCGCCCGTTCAACCTATAGAAAATCCCGTGAGTCCGGGGACCATAACCGGGACTGATACTATGGGATCATTTGCAACTGTTGTTGCATTATTGAGGGAACTCGATAATGGCCAGGTTTTCTTATAATGTTTGGCTTCGGGCTGTTCATCGTATTGAACCAAATATAGCGGTAAGTTTTGAAACGCTTGCTGCATATTCTCGCTTGATTTGGCTTGCCTAGAGAAGTGGTCATGGATAAGGGGCATCAACACGGAAGTTTTGAGTCAACGTAATTTTTACCGGATATTGATATCCGACTCTTGAAACCTGTTCCATACAATCCAACAGCCAGTGTCACCGTTGTCCACCTTAATCGCGCAACAGCGAAATCTATCCAAACAAATGCGTGTGAAAACGAGAGCTGGAAAAAAGTTTTGGTTACTGCCTTGACTACATACTGGACTACACCTAGCAGGGCCACAGGAAAAACGCGTCCCCACTTGACGTTTAGGAAGAAAATACGGACATGGCCCAACATTGCCCACATCCAAAGTGAACAGTCAAAAGCCGGTTGGAGGAAGAATTGAGCGGCCTATCACGCCAAATACAATCGACTAGGTCGAGGATATACATCTGGAACATTTTTACGTGTGCGAAACTTACGGGCTCAAAACGACGATATTTTTATCCATTCCTTTGGAAGCTGGATAAGTTCGCTCACGGGGTACATACAGACTGCAAGACAGAACGAAGCTGAATGGAAGACGTTCACACACGATCTATTCTGGCAGCAGTCCAACTTAATCCATAGCAGTACGAAAGAAACTTGTGAGATGAGTCACAACAGCCACCAACAAGAAACTACGCTGATCAGGACGGACGCGTCATATCGTGCAGCGCTGCATCACATCAGGCTAGACGGAGAACGAGAGGCAATGTGTCACATTTGGTCTGTGCATTCGTGTCTCGGCCTATAGTGTAACTGGTCGGCTTACCGACCATTGGGTACCGTGCACGTGTGTAAGTGTATGCCAAGGTCGTCATCATTGCAATTGTTTGTGTCCCAGAAACTTGCCTCAGGATGCGTAGGCCGTTCAGTTCGGGCGAGCTCAAAGCATCCGGGGTTCGGTAAGGTGGTCACCACAAATCCACGTCTTTGTCTACTTGAGTTTCGAAGACTCCGCGGTGACTTAATCCTTACACACTTTTTCTTTAGCGCAGGACTCGTGCAGCAATTCTTTACCCCAGTAGTCGATAACAGTCGGAGGGGTCACAACAAGAAGCTCCATAAGCTTCGACCCCGAACCTTCCTTAGGCAACAGTTCTACTCTTACAGGGTTATCAACCACTGGAACGACCTTCCATTAGAGGTTGTTAGCTGCTCTTCTAGGGACCGTTTCAAAGTAATTTTGGGTTCTCATCAACTTGAGAAATTGTTAGTGTATTATTTTACTCCGTTCTGTTAGATTAGTATTTTGTTCTTATATTGTTACTCCCTGTAACCGAAAAGTGTGGTGCTACATGCTGTTTTAGGTTACTGTTTTTTAATTTCACAGAAAACCACCGGACATCGAAACAGACAAACTAACTGAATCTGAGTGACTTGGACCTCCGACCTCGAACCAATGGACAACTAGCTGAAATCTCTGAAAGACAGTGTCTCATTAAGCGTCCAGTGTAACAAACTAGAGCTGATACTGTTCATCGATAGCGCTCTACGTATTCCTTCAAGGCTATACAACTTCTGCACCACTGCTCAACGTGGAGTACCGCAAGACGAAAGATAAGTGCATGAATGTGTAAGCTAGGTAATTGAAAACGTATTACTATGTATTCAACCGTCAAATATGCCAGTATTCCCGTTGAACTACAGTGGCCACTTTGTGAGGCGGAAAACTATCATTTCATCAAAATCTTCAAAACTTCGCAAAATCGAGCGTTCCCAGAACAAAGAATCATGATTCTGCGAAGTTTTCATCTTTTTTAACTAAAGATGTTTCACTTCTGTACAATGAGGCTTTTCCATCACTTTTGCATGTTGTTCAAACGAGCTAAGGTGACCTTGCAATACAGTACAAATTGTGTGCACACCAATCTGCCCTGCGCTCCGTTTACGCCGTCGTTTGACAATGCTACACGCATCCTTTGCCCACTTTTTTAGCTGGCGTACTACACACATCGTTGCAGCTTCGACTGCTCTTCGGCATTCCACAGTAACTTTGCATCACCTTTGCGTCTCCGATATCGGTAATTTGGAATATTCTGGTTTTCATCCTGAATACTCATGAGCACCTTCCGTAAGTCAGGGTTTTTTATTACCGGAACTTGCTTAAACTCTGTAACTCACTCGTTGTATTCGTTCACTTCGTTGTCAGTGATAGCCTGGTGGAGCTTGCTTGCATTTATTAGGGTTATTCTACATCTCTTCATTGAACTTCACAACTCTACATCTGAACTTGGGGTGGCCGCATTTACAAAAAGAATTCATAAGCTATACCGGGGAGCATAATGGATTGCTTCCGTAGAAATTCGCGAAAATTTTCCCCTTGCCAAACTAGAATTTCGAAATCATTTTCTGTGCATCGCAAATTTCGTTATAACTGCCTACATATAATTGAAAAACTCCGCGCACTTTGCTCGTAATATAAATTCACCATATCCTGAAATATTTAGGAAAAGTTCCCTGAGACAGACGTCTATTTTTCTCTCGAGTGATCATTGTAGTGACCAGCGATCGTGTGGCTTCTCTAAGGATCCCGGCTGCAACCGTGTTTTCCCGCTTGTTTGTTCTGTACGCATGATTCTGTGTACGTCTGCTACAGGAGGCCTGATATGAACTCAGTGCCACCGTCTACAGCCATGCCACTAATTGCACACAAGGAATGCTTGGCCTCTTCCTAACGGCCCATCTACTATTCTACCATTCTGCAGGGTCATTTAACCTGGACCTTCTAGAGCGTTGTTTAGTGCACTCGAAGGTTCCACGCGCTTACAAGTGCGGTCAACAGGGCTAAATCTAACCCGCACTTTTTTCTTTCTTCTTTTGGTTGCTACCGTTATTTCAGACTGGGCTCCAACTACCTATCACATTTCCAAACATTATCGGGAGCATACGGTTCGTTTCAAAAATCTACTGCGTTACTTTAGTTCGATGCTTGTTGGTACTACGTTTCGGGTGTTCTTCAGGAAAGGCATAGTAAACTGATAGTGGACGAGTGTCGAGCGCACGCCCACTTTAGCGCCACACATCCAAACCTAATGCATGCGAAAACTACAGTTGCCTGTTTATTTTCAGCCCAACTAACGGGCAGGGTTCTGACGTATGATGGCGAACGCCTCAGCAAACTTGCTATCAGACGTCAAAATACCCTATGTTTATTCAAGAACGGTTTGTTGCTCTGGTGGTCAGCATCTTCATAATTTCAACGTGCATTCCTGTGTCTGTCTGTATAATCTTTTCTGTCATGCCTTTTGTCCTTTGAAACCTTGTCTCAATGTTCGAAATTAGTTACATGCCTAGGTGTGATCAGAATTAATGGAGTGATTCTCCGCGGAACATCACACGATTCACCTATGTTCATTGTCCTATACAAGGTTATCGAAGGAATAAACCGTCTTAAGTTAACTTGCATCGTCGCAAACGCCTCGTATTTAGTATGGTCAGTCCAGAGCGAACTTCAATTGAGTAAGCCACTAGCAAGAATATATGCATTTGTGCTAAACGCTGTCAGCATCGCCAGCATAGCAAGATCAGCCCTCGTGTTGTCCCATCACCTGCCCATTTCCACATATCAAGTTCTCCCTTCTCACACATCCGCTTAGATATTGTTTGTCCGCTTCTACCTTCTGATGGAAGGGACTTCCTGCTCACCTGTGATGATCGTCTCCCTCCTTGGTGATGGCCATTCCCGTACAAGATGCCCCTAGTGAGATCATTATCAGGACTTCTCTCTCCTTCTGGATGGCTAATTGCGTAGTACCTTCTGTGGTTGTTACAGATAAGGGCGCGCAATCCCAATATCTCCTGCTTCGTGATTTGACGTGTATGCTTGGTTGTGAACGTACTAAAACAGCCGCATATCGCTTCCTTCAAATGTTCTAGTAGGGCGTTTCCATTGACAACTGAAGGCAGCATTAACTGTCCAATCTTCAAAGCACGAGTTGAAGGGATGCTTTTCGTTTATCCAGTTTGATATCGGATGAGCTCTAAAAGCTGTGAAATTACCCTAGTGGAACTAGTGTATAAATCAACTTTACGATTACCCGGTGAAATTTTAAAAGATTCTCCCCATCCAGTTGATCTGATGAATGACATTTGAGACCTCCGGGAACACACGCAGAATGTTTGCTCAATCCCCACGCGGAAACATGCATCATCTAGTCGTACTTCCCGTGATTTACCTGCATGCATCCATGTGTTTATTAGATGTGTTTAGGTGAACTGATCACTTCGACCGCTCTACTTCGGGCCAGTCGGAGTGATATCGCGCCAGAATAAGTGATTCATCGGTCCGGCTGAAAAGTATGGTATCGTCAGTAATAACCCTCTGAAGATGACTTATGTGAACGGCGATTTTATTCAATCACCAGACGACTCATCACGTGAGTTTGTGATGAATCTTCACTTTTTTACTCCTCAAATAGCCGTATACTCACGACGAATACATCAGCCGGCATTTAAATACCGGTCACTGATACCAACTCTTCTTCCTCGCACTTTACCACACATACAAGTAGACGCATTAATTTGTCTGTTCGTTCCAGCTGAATTGCTTCAGTTTTGCTTACTACTCACAATTTGTTCATAGTTTTAGTTAATGACGTTGATACGGCTCCTTTGCAGGCAATTTGTTCCACGAATTGATTACCCGGTTAGGGAAAAAGTTACGTCGAACGGCCATTTGTGATTTTGTTTTCATGATCGTGAACCTATGAGCTCGTACATCTCTGTCCTGGCGTATCACGAGCAAACACGCCAGGGGTCTTGTTGCCGAAGTAGTGAGTAATGTACACTTCAATAAGGTCACCCTTTACCCGCCGTCGTCCGAGCGAGAATACGTTCGACGGGCTTAGTGGTACTTGATAGTTTAAACACCGCATACCCCATACCACACGTGTGGCAAGCAATTACGCCTATTCAAGGACTGCTCAGTCAATACTGAGATATTAGTAGCTGATCCACCCGATTGACTCAGGCTATGAACAACATCTGAGGATGAACCATGCTTTCACACTAGTAGCTGCCCCACCGATTGACTCAGGCTATGAACAACGTCTGAGAATGCAGTATGCATTCACACTAGTAGCTGCTCCTTCCGAATGACGTTCGCCATGAACAACATGGAGAACAAACACATGCGGGAAGTGATGAGAAACTTGTATTTGAAGCGTCTGTGGTACATGGTAATCATCATTTTGATTCCGTTGATTGTCATATTGATTGGAGTATTTTTCTGCACCGCGATAGATACTCGGCGTTCTAACCATCAAGTTGTGACTGGCTGAGAGGTATACCTCCCAGTGATCGGCAGGCAGCTTGAGTTCATCTGTTTCCGTATACTGTTTCGTATGAACGACACGCGACCTCAATCTAGTTGGAAACAATGCAGTAGAGTGAATAGAATTTACTTCTGAAGATTCCCAGTGATAGAGTGGGACATGATACCCTTTTTTACGCCGCTCCACGTACACCGAAGATGAAACAACCATATGATAGCGTCATTTCCAACCATTTCTAAGAGCAACGTTTCGTCGACCAGTATCTACCTGAAATCTTGCCAAACAAGGAGAAATAGTACAAATATCGTATAGACAAGGAAGCTGGAAACGTTGTCATACATGTTTCATCATCAAATGTGTTAGGC
>LOND01000081.1:264319-274427 GCA_014220965.1 Paragonimus kellicotti
AGACGCATTAATTTGTCTGTTCGTTCCAGCTGAATTGCTTCAGTTTTGCTCACACTGCTTCCTGCCAGAGCATCAACGCTTGCTTTAGATGCTATGGGAGGAAATTATCTTGATTTTTTCATTGAATCATACTTCATCCTGCAACTCTCGTGTAACTGCTACATCTAAACCCACAATACTGCCAACAAAACTCTGTTACTCGCAGTTGTTAGTCCTGTCGACAAAGCCGGTTGTTGAATCAAATATAAACGTCAGCGCTTCGTACCGCCAAAAACGCTCGGGCCAACCTCAATAAGTACCATTATTATTAGACGTTCCATGAAGGCAGTTCATATTTGGTGAGCTCATTCCCTGACCTCACGCGTTATTTTGTATCGAGTTTGGTTGTAGATTATTCACTGAATGTCCACATAAAATAATGGTGAAACGAATATCTGGAAGAAGTGAAGACAATGGCGACTTTAAATGATGTTCATCCAGCACCCATAACACTGAAAACCATAAAATAAAACTGAGCGATTTAATAACCGTGAAAATACGCTAAGATTTATCAACTTTGCGGCCGAAGGATAGCGACCATCAGTCTGAAATACCGTCCTTTAATGTTGTGCGACATTATTAATCACAGTGTTATACCTTTGTTCTACAGGGCACTTGTCGTGTCGTATCAAAATGTTCACTAGCCTGTTGGTGTTCTTGTTGAAATGCAATGCCAACATTGTATGGTCGTATATTTCCATTTCGACCATATCTTCAAAACGCCGCAAAATGAAGCACTCTCAGGCTATAGAATGACGTATTCCATTTCGAAAATTGCAATGAGCGCATTTATAAGACTTGAAAAAGTGAGCTAACGCCAATACCGGGTTTTTTTCGCGAAAATGGTGGGAAAAGTTTTCATCACCAAACCAGTACTTTTGACACTTATTCGATGTATCCAATTTCTCCATTCACGCCGCTCATTTATAACTGATATACTGTGGGTACTTTTTCTGAAATTTTCAAAAGTATTAAAAAATGGAGGATTTGCGCCGAAATGACCGTTTTCCCCTTTGAATGGTCTTCAAGCCGAACCCCTCCGAACGTCATAATACTGAAGTATACAGTGAACACTGCAGGTACTGCATGAATTTTCCTGCCCCGTCAAGATCAAAACGCCGTAATGTGCGGGGTAGAGGTGGAATTCTCCCTCCAGCGGAGCAAGATAAGCTCAAATGTATCAAATCACGGCACGGAAAAACATTATTCCTCTCTCATTACTCGAACACAAAATGTTTAACACGATAGAATATAGAACCAAAATGCTCCACCTAAATGAGGAAAAACAAGCGCTTAACGGCAAAAAGAAGAGCTCGGAGTTGATGCAGTTGTTGAGACGCAGGAACTATGAGAGAGACCCTATTATCTCAGTAGTAACACTAGAGAACAAAACTTCCGTAGATGATCCTGTTACAATCTGTGAGGTCCTTTAATTCCTATTTTGCTGCTTCCTTCAACATTGAAGGAAATATATTGCCCCACCTCTCCCTGTTAACACAAGTATGTTCCTAAGTCATGTTCCTGTTGATGCAGTGAAAATACGCTCTCAGTTAGCCATTATCAAACCTTCTTATATTCTGATCCTGATGGTATTCACCCTGTTGCTCTCAAACACGGAGGGGAAGACATTCCTCTACTTTTGCTTAATATTTATATACTTTCTTTAACATTAGGCTCCTTCCCTTCCCAATGGAAAAATTCTATAATCCCCGCTATAAAAGTGGCTCGCGACAAGATATCAACAATTATCGTCCCATTAACCATACTTCAATTTGTTCTCGGGTGTTGGAAAGGATAATAAAATGTTGCATGGTTGAGTTCTTACTATCACAAAACCTTATAAACCACTCCCAGCATGGGTTCCTCAGCAAACGTTCGTGCATGACGTGCCAGCTGGAATTTCTTAACCATGTTACAAAATCTGCTGATTCAGGGAATGCAATTATTATACTACTTTTGGATATGCAAAAGGCTTTTGATCGTGTGCCTCATAGGCGTCTTCTGATCAAAATGGCATCTTTTGGTATACGTGATCCATTGCTTAGCTGGTTTGCTTCATACCTTGTAGGCCGCACACAAACAACACTCATAGTAGCCACCAGTGGAGTGATTAAAGGAGGCGTCCTGGACCGTTACTCTTTCTTATGTATATAGACGACATATGTCAAGTTATCAAGCATGGCAAACTATTCCTATTCGCTGATGACATCA
Source organism: Paragonimus kellicotti (assembly GCA_014220965.1). NCBI lineage: Eukaryota > Metazoa > Platyhelminthes > Trematoda > Plagiorchiida > Troglotrematidae > Paragonimus > Paragonimus kellicotti. The sequence continues at coordinate 266,570 of LOND01000081.1, forward strand.
AACTTGTCTACACTGTTCCTCCTGGCGATCTCACTTCTTGTTTAGGAAATATACGGAAGGACTTCATGTCATTAGAGTCTTGGTGTCAAACTTGGCTGATGAAATTTTCAGCCAATAAATCCACCATCGTTGCCATATACCAGAGGACTTTATAAAGCTGGATGGCCATAGCATTCCAACTTCAACTCAGTCCGAGACCTGGGTATACGTTACTCAAACTCATTCAATTTCTCAGAACATATCTTTCCTAGTAGGTAAAACTAGACGAACGATTGGTTACATTAAGCATTCATTCTTCCTTCCTGCAGCTCGACTACACCTTTATAAACTATGCGTACGACCCCAACTTGAGTACTGCACGTTCATATATTGTCACCTGCGCAAGTCTGATAGGCTAGCTCTGGAAAGTCTCCAACGTGCATTCACGAAAGGTTTACTAGGTTATCCGTCTTCTCTGAACTACAGAGAACGCTGCCAAACGCTTGCACTCGATCCACTTTGGCTACGGCGACTCAAGCTGAACCTTGCACTCATGTATAATCTAGTTTATGGCAATAAATTCACTTTCAACTTCGCGATCCCATTACAACATGGCCAAAAATACAACCTCGCGGATACAGAAATTACTTTAACAGCCTTTGAATCCCGCAAAAAATTGCGTTCAAATTTTTCCTAGTGAAGTATTCCTACATTTGGAATAAACTCCCACATGCAGTTAGAGCCAGTAAGAATATACATCAATTCAAACGAAGCTTAGAAACCTTCCTGACATTACCGAACGTCATGTCCATTTTCAAACTCTGCCTGCATGAAGACGATATTTTTGAAAACGGACCTAATAACATCTGAGTGGAAACTCTGCGTCGCGTGATACAACGTCTAGTACACTTCCGAGCAGATCAAAGCTATCAATTTCACCATCGGATGTATTTATATAGATATCGAAGCTTATTACTTCATACCTAATCATAACCAACTGTGTATGGTTATTGATCACTATGCAAAAGCTGTACACGCTAAAACTGTTTGAAAAATACATGTTTACTCAGCCTGTTCGCCTCATATGATTACATTCAAATCTCGCGTTACCACCCATACTTCCTATCCTCATGGATCACCTGGCAATCTTTCTATCTTTTTAAACATTCTTTCCATTCTATATCTCGGACGTGTATACCAAATCGACATCAGAATTCGGCTGTAATCATATACTAGAAAGGCTGTTAATCAATCTCTTTCCGCGTTATACGATAACAATTGTTTGCTAGTGCCATATATTTTATTAGCTAACACGAATTATAAATTTTATATAAAAGGTTTGGCCAGAAAATCACATATTCCATTATTCGTCATACTTCACATGACCATTTTACGTTCTTCCGTTTATCACGTAATTTCGCTTTTCATTCCTGATTCCACAACTACATCTGACGCGAGAAAACATTCCACTACGTCCGGACACTCAAAATCCCGTATTGGTTGGACAATTCGCGAGGTCTGCGAAATTCCGTCGATTTTGAGGACATAACGAAGTCCAGTTCAGAGGACCGCCCATTTCTCCGCAAAAGTATAGGCTTCCCTATCTTCCCTCATCGCAACAAAATTTTCTGCAATTTTTCCGGAACCATCTACATCAAATAGTGGTGGGCTTCTTCTGCTGTTCATTTTCCCCATTCTCAGCCGATTTCTGGCATGACCTTGACTATTAGGTCAGTGGTTACCTTGTGAAGCAAAAATTGATGTAACTACTCAGCATTTTCATCGAACATTGAAGAATTTGAAAACTATCATTTTAGAAGCGTGTGCCCCAGATGCTTTTTTATAAGCTTGAAGTTTTCTCTCTTACTATGTCTGTTTCGTTATATTATTCGCGAAACTGGTGTATTGTACAATTATTAATTATGTGTATGGTGTGCATTTATGCATGTAGCGTTACAATGTGTACATTGATCACGCTCATCTGAGCGTGTTTCTCACAGATGCGTTGAAATATACCATTATTATTATTATTATTATTATTATTATTATTATTATTATTATTATTATTATTATTATTATTATTATTATTATTATTATTATTATTATTATTATTATTATTATTATTATTATCTCTCGGTGGAGATGTAACAGTTACCTGCCACGAGGGTTATTCTGCCCTTGTAAAAAGGAAATATCGAGGTGGCGGATACTTTTGGTGTTCCAGGTTGACCCCCAGCGTGGAAGCGGCGACCATAGACTGTTTCGCTTGTGAACATACGGACAAAACCACTAATCCGATCGAAGCGCCCGTTCAACCTATAGAAAATCCCGTGAGTCCGGGGACCATAACCGGGACTGATACTATGGGATCATTTGCAACTGTTGTTGCATTATTGAGGGAACTCGATAATGGCCAGGTTTTCTTATAATGTTTGGCTTCGGGCTGTTCATCGTATTGAACCAAATATAGCGGTAAGTTTTGAAACGCTTGCTGCATATTCTCGCTTGATTTGGCTTGCCTAGAGAAGTGGTCATGGATAAGGGGCATCAACACGGAAGTTTTGAGTCAACGTAATTTTTACCGGATATTGATATCCGACTCTTGAAACCTGTTCCATACAATCCAACAGCCAGTGTCACCGTTGTCCACCTTAATCGCGCAACAGCGAAATCTATCCAAACAAATGCGTGTGAAAACGAGAGCTGGAAAAAAGTTTTGGTTACTGCCTTGACTACATACTGGACTACACCTAGCAGGGCCACAGGAAAAACGCGTCCCCACTTGACGTTTAGGAAGAAAATACGGACATGGCCCAACATAACCCACATCCAAAGTGAACAGTCAAAAGCCGGTTGGAGGAAGAATTGAGCGGCCTATCACGCCAAATACAATCGACTAGGTCGAGGATATACATCTGGAACATTTTTACGTGTGCGAAACTTACGGGCTCAAAACGACGATATTTTTATCCATTCCTTTGGAAGCTGGATAAGTTCGCTCACGGGGTACATACAGACTGCAAGACAGAACGAAGCTGAATGGAAGACGTTCACACACGATCTATTCTGGCAGCAGTCCAACTTAATCCATAGCAGTACGAAAGAAACTTGTGAGATGAGTCACAACAGCCACCAACAAGAAACTACGCTGATCAGGACGGACGCGTCATATCGTGCAGCGCTGCATCACATCAGGCTAGACGGAGAACGAGAGGCAATGTGTCACATTTGGTCTGTGCATTCGTGTCTCGGCCTATAGTGTAACTGGTCGGCTTACCGACCATTGGGTACCGTGCACGTGTGTAAGTGTATGCCAAGGTCGTCATCATTGCAATTGTTTGTGTCCCAGAAACTTGCCTCAGGATGCGTAGGCCGTTCAGTTCGGGCGAGCTCAAAGCATCCGGGGTTCGGTAAGGTGGTCACCACCTAGGAAAACACGTCCGTATATGTCTGTAACGACTAAACCAAGCGGGATGAGGGGCGTTATACGCTTCTTGCAAGTATCACGGTTGACCACAAACCGTTCTCCACAGGATAGTACGGTCCGTATGAATGCCTTTGATGACGGTTTATAACCGATAATTTCATTTCGCTGAAGGCACGCCAGGCTTATGGACCTTGAGGCGAGTAGTTAGTTTTGAGTATGTGCAGGTTTGTGTCTGACTGTGCTAACTTGGCGCCGTTGCCAGGCATGTACGCTGTTTCCTTCCGGCAGGCTGTGTCGACTGGGGTATCGGTCCTTGCAGGTTCAACTATATCACATTGGCCAAAAGGCAGCAGCCAGACAAAGGTCAGACGCGTTGGTTGTGGATGCTGCCGGTCTGCGTGTTTTCGTTCCGTGTGATGTTTGTTGTTTTCTGGTCTTATTTTGTGTGTATGTGTGATAGGTTGGCCTGCGCAACAGTTATGTCCCTGTGTGACTGGGCCAAATTTCCTAGAGTTTCACTGCTGAGCCTGTTCTAGCTGGTTGACGCTGTTGCGTATGTGTGCGTGTGCGTCACCTGCTGACTTGCGGTACAGGCTTTTGAGCCAAAGGCTTTGGTTGAGGGCCCTAATCGCTCTCCTGTCTAGGTCTGGGCGTCCTGGCAGTATCCTAAGCTAATTAAAATCATGGTAGCACAATGCACACCGAATACCACGTTGTAACGGCCGCCGCGCAGGATAAGACGGGTCGCCCTATCTGGTATGTGCGGCAGGGTGGGCAAGCATAAAGTTGTTACTGTCAACCTTTCCCCCTCCTATAACGGCCTCGCTAACACGAATCCTAAAACAGACAATAACTACTAAAATCTGGAAAACACGAGGACCAAACTGAGACACGCTTGGGGACGCGAAACGTGATCCGCTGGGATATCGAATTTGTGCACGCTGGTGGATCGATGCAGTGACGCAGGACGGTCGGAACGGCGAACCGTACTGAACACGATGGAATTGTGTCGCTATGACGTCAAAATGGCTACCTTGAGTGGGACAAGCCTTGCGGACCAATGTAAGTTTCGGGGAGCAGGTTACGTATGCACCTTTTACCGATTAGGTTACCCGGCAGACGGTGCTCGGGAGCATGGTGTCTGTTTCGCAGTCGCTGATCACATCAATGCTTTGATGATAGGCGAACCGCACGGCATCAGCCCTCGAATGCTGTCTATGCGTCTGCGACTAGTTAAGTGAGCCAAGGTGAGCGGATGCAGGGTTTCGCAGATCGTCGACAACATAAGGAGTTCTACGATTCGCTCAAAGCGATCTTCGGTCCATCGATCCAGTCCACTAAAGCACTGGTAGACATGGACACCGGCTGTTCGTGCACCCAGCCAGAGGACATCATGAAGGTCTGGCGCAAACACTTTGGTAGCCTACTGAACCGTCCTGCTACCATTGATTGGGTGACCGTGAACAGCCCACCGCAACAAGCTATCACATTTTCACTTGCTTCTGCGACGGACTTGCTTGAGTTGCAGAGACAGATTGGTCGACTGCATATCTGGAAGGCTGCAAGCGAAGGTGGATTGCCAGGTGAACTACTGAAGGTTGGCGGACCGGCACTGGAACGCTCTCCACTTCATCAGCAAACAATGCCACAAGAATTAAAGATGCTCTGGTCGTAGCTTTGTTTAAAATCAAGGCTATCAAGCATGCTGCAACACCTGTCGGGGCATTAATCTGCCAAGCAATGCAGACAGGTTGTTCGCTAGAATTCTTTCGAACTGACTGGATGTGGACGTTTTGAGGACCGACGTTCCAGAAGAGCAGTGGGGATCCCGGGAGAGTGGGGGTACGGACGACCTGGTGTTTGCTGCTGGACAGCTCAATAAATACCGGGAACGTAACCAGCCTCCTGTATGCCTCCTTCGTGGACCTTCATCAAGGCCTTTGATTCCGTGAACCGCGAGGCGTTGTGGACGGTGCTTGGTAAGTTTGGATGTCCAGGTAAGTTTGTCAATTTGATTCGAATGTTGCATGTGGGTATGAGGGCGAAGGTACAGTCGTGTGGATCGACTTGTGATGATTTTGACATTGTCACTGGCGTGAAGCAGGGTTGTGTGCTAGCCCCAGCTCTATTTAGTTTATATTGACTGCCATGATAACAATTACTTTTTAGTACCCGGCGGAAGATAACCTTGAGTTTGGATATTCTCTTAAACGCGTCAAGGCCGCCTGTGTGCCCCACATTCGTGCTATGACTCAGGCTGCTGTTCTGATTGGTCGCGCCTTCAACGGCCAACGGCCAGTTCGTCCACGCACTTAGGGACGGCGTAGCCTTCAAGTTGAACATCACCCACAATTGATCGCAGCTGTCGCATTCCCATAGACTTTCCAGTCGGCCCCTTTCGAAAAGAAGCACTAGACTCGAGTTTCGCTCTCATTAGAGAGCTCGTCAGTAGTGCATATCCTTGCCACTGCCGGGACTAGAACTCCGGCCATGCTTTCATGAGGCAACCGTGTTTACCACTGCGCCATTGACCTCACATTAGGCACGACCGACTTATCATAGCTGCGTGTGGCCGGTAGACCAAAAATATCTCTGTAATCTTCGTGGTAAAATCTTTTTGAAGTTGCCGAAGTTGTTAAAATTTTGATACGTGTTGCAGTTTCTGAAATCGTAGAATTCTGTTGCTTGAACATTCTTTTGTTTTAATCTTCCGAAGACGTAAGCAAGGAGTGTGCGGTAGTTTAATGACATAGGGATTAATGGAAAAATAACAAAAATGTGCATTTTCCGTTATTTGGGAAAATTAATGGCGGAATATAATGAAAAGCGATGTCATAGACGTGGAGACACATGCTTTTATTTAAATCTGAATGTAATTAGGCAGGAAAAGGTGATAATACTTCCGACGATTGAACCGTTGTTGGATCATGAGGACTACGCCTTTTTCTAAAGCTGCGAACGTAAGATACGTCATAAAACATATTGTAACGTAGGATTATGCGCAAGAACTGGACAAGTCAGTGGTATTTTCTTAGTTATATTCAGCATGCATAGCTGTCGGTTTCTACCACTATTGCACATTTTCCATGGGATCATGACGTACTCTGTAATGCCGACGAGGTCACCTGCTGGGCGAGTGAAGACAAACAGTACTCCACGCTTACATACATAACTGCTCCATCCATTTGTCCTACTTCACGAGTTACGTCAAGCAGTAGTCCATGCTTAGACACTTATAACTGCTCCATCCGTTTGCCATACCTTACGAGTTACGTCAAGCAGTACATCAGGCTTAAACACTTATGACTGTTACATCCATTTTCCCTACCTTGCGAGTTAAGCAAACCGGTACTCCATGCTTAAACACTTATAACTGCTACATCCATTTGTCCTACATTACGAGTTCAGTCAAGCAGTAGTGCAGGCTTAGACGCTTATAACTGCTCCAACCATTTGTCCTACCTTACTAGTTATGCCAAACAGTGCTATATGCTGAAACGCAGGTGAACGTCTGAAGTCACTGAGAACGAACACATGGGGATATCGACGTGAATTATGTATTTGAAGTCTGTGGAAAGTGGTACATACTAACTCCACCTTCATTCAGCACACGATGTAGCCATTGGTTTTCGCGCGTTCTGCGTGTCCTTCCGGATGACTGATGCCCTGTGTCACATGCGATCGTAGTCATCTTGTTCATCACATGATATCTGCAAGAAAACTGTGTACGCATATGTGAATGAACTCACTTTCTTCAATTATATCAACAGGATAGTCGCTCCCGGTTATGTTGATTCGCGCTCTCTTCGGCTTGTGTAACCAGTACGCTGTCAGCAGGCCCGTCTAAGTCGACATCCGTTGTGGGTGGATGTGCGGGACTTGGTTTTCATAATCACTGGGGAAGTGCGAACAATGGCTGAAGTGGAGGGAACTGACAAAATTAAGAATTCGAAACGTGCACCTACCAGGTGACTGAGGTCGAAGCTGATTGCCACAGAATGGACACTCATTATGTCCGCCATTTGAATGCATTCAGGTGAAAAATCAGCTGATCGGCGTCGCAGCGATAACTGTCCATCCGTACCGATCACTGCAGTGTCCACATGGCAATCCTGTTTCCGGCTTCTTCACCCATCTGGGTTGCATACTGCTTGTAGACGAGCCAGTGGGGGAGTCATACAAAGGTCGTAGCACGTTCCACTATTTTAATGGCAAATGCAATGATGCTGTTGAAACACGTCACCGCAGTGCGGCTGCTGCAGGCACGCAGTTTTTCAAGTACATTATGCAGGGCTTTATAGTGACGGTCGAAGATGGCTGCAGCAAAAGGCCGAAGCTGCGGGCCCACCAACCGTCGAATTGGCAGATTGTACTCCGCCAGCCACCGCTCATGAATGGGGACTCGACCTTTGTAAACGGAAATGAAAACTACAAACGCCTTACAGTAGGGAT
>LOND01000081.1:275168-288811 GCA_014220965.1 Paragonimus kellicotti
GCAATGTCCACATGGCAATCCTGTTCCAGGCTTCTACACCCATCTGGGTTGCATACTGCTTGTAGACGAGCCAGTAGGGGAGTCATACAAAGGTCGTAGCACGTTCCACCGTTTCAACGCCAAATGCAATGATGCGGTTGAAACACGTCACCGCAGTGCGGCTGCTGCAGGCACGCAGTTTTTCAAGTATATTATGCAGGGCTTTATAGCGACGGTCGAAATGGCTGCAGCAAACAGCCGAAGCTGCGGGCCCACCAACCATCGGAATGGCAGGTTGTGCTCCGTCAACCACCGCCCATGAATGGGGACGACCTTTGTAAGCGAAAATGAAAGCTAGTAAACGCCTTGTCGCAGGGGTGGAAGTGTTTCCGAAACACTGACAGAATGTGAATGCAAGGAAGCCACATCGAACGGTAGAAAGTACACTCACATGTGCCCTGCACGCTATCCACGACGAAAGCGTCGCCATCATGTTGCACACGAAGCTGCAATGTTCAAGGTGATTACCAATGAATCCCTTACCTCGCACTCAGATACTCTTTCGAAATGGAGTCGTGGAGTCCGTCCGTTCAGATGTTTTTGGACAAGATGGCTTGCAAACGTGGTCATTCTGTGAAGAATGTTTTTGACGTACCAGTCTACATCGACAACTTCACGACGGTCGCATCCGTACGTCGTTTGTATTTCGTACTCCCGCATCAGCCACTCGCTGTGGATCCATATTTTTGAATGGCAACGGCTAGGAAATCCCTTGCGAGCGTCCTCTTCTTCAACCGTCCGTTTGCATTCTCCAGCCTATTATTCGTACGACTGCCGAAGTGGACAACATCGCTTTGCGCATGAATGGCCCACTTGAGCTTGATGTACAGCCAATGACAACAAATAATTCAGAAATTCTTATCCGTTCGGCGGATGACATGTAAGTCACGTTTGAACCTACGGTATACGGTGTAAGGTGCAGCTTATTTCTTCTTCATTGTCTACCGTGGTCATTCGGTGAAAGAGATAACGACTGCAGGAAAGAGTTTGTCTTTTAACGAAATGACAAACAGCTGTTACCCACTTACGTGCTTACGTACGGCATCCCGTACGTAAAGGCAACACAACATTATGTCGCAGCCGAACACCGAACGTCTTTGCCACGATGTGCTCACCCGTATTGAAACAGACTCCTGCATTCGTTCAATTCACCGACAGTGAGTCCACGATTTGTAGGATGGGACTCATATAACAGACGATTGAGAGGGTGGTTGTGCTCTAGCTCGAAAGAGCACACAACCAGACAGTCATTACGTCGGACCACATGAAAGCGTGATCTGCAACATGTATCGCGAGAACTGATTTGTTAAAACTAACAGTTAACCCACTAGACACGTCGCACTCCTCTGCATACACTCCAGACGCCTTTTGTACTTCGTACAACATCTGAAGGCACTCCTGGAACTGTGAGAAGGTGCGAAATTCACGGTTCTCAAACATCGCCTTGAAAGTCGCAATATATTCCATTTCCTGCAAATAAAAATTAAAAAAATCATAAATGCATGAAAAAATGAAAAATAAATGTAAAAATTACTTGAACATCCTTGTGTTAACATTCTCACACGAAACCAACCAAAACAACAGCAGCCATACCGAATTTCGAAACCGATATACCCTAAGGTCGTTTTCAATTAACGGTCAGTTAAAACAAACATATGAGTTCATGACGCAGATTTCGGTGATTTCAATTTCTGCACCAGATACCAAGCTCATTCAGCGGTTTTTGTCGAAAAAATATTTTTCCCAACTACGACAACTGAAAAAATCAAGGTCTACGACTAGCATTCAACTTATCATATGTGAACGCTCAACCACTTTCGCTTGTGAGTAATGATCAGGTTGCCCGATCGTCTCGATAGGAGACAGTTACTGTCTGTTAACTCCAATCGATAACCCCGCGATTAGGACTTCCTAGACAGGTCGAACAGGATGACAGGTGGGAATGCGACGGCTGTGATCAATTATTGGTGATGTTCAACTTGAAAATAACCAAACCCCCGGCTTCTCGTCATCAATGGCGTTACCGCCCGTAAAATGTCACAGTGTGTTATGTGATTCTGCTGACTCACGTGCTCCCTTTGCCGTTGTCATAGCCCGTAAAACTTAGTGTTGGGAGCACCCGAATGGGAATGGGAGTGCTGCAGAGATATACGCTCGGTGTATGTTGGACGTCACGGCGTGCCAACCTAATTACATGCCTCAACGATACGCATGCTACTGTTTGCAGATGAATGCACGCTGGGTGTACACAGTGAAGACGAAATACGGCGACTGACCACGGCTTTCACGACCGCGACATCCAAATCTGGTTTGGATATCAACACATGCAAGACGTTTTCTTTCCTTCGCCCAACTTAAAACGGAAAAGCTGTTGTTGCACGCGCGTCTGAGATTCGCATCAACGGTGACGTTGTCAACAGCTGCGTGGACTTCTGCTAATTGGATGGCAATTTGTAGACAGAATTTTTCGCAGGCCGCGAGTTTAACTCGCATCGACTTCGCGGCTTTGAACGGAAGCGCGCGGTAGGCAAGGAAACCACTGTTATCATAAGTCGTGTCGGCATGACTATACAGCGTTACTATGTGCATGGCCGCGAATGCGTTTGCCGCCTCGGACTGGCAGATCGCCAGCGTACTCACAGCACACCGTCGGCCAAGTGACAACGGGTAGTTCAGGCTCAAATGCGTTATATAACTTACATTGATGTTTCTTAGTCGCACCGACTAATGACCTCCATCATGTGGGACTTACCAGCCCCGCTTTTCAGAAACCTTGATAAAAGTGGCCTTCTGTAACTTTTCTACGGCTGTTTTGCAACGCCGTGAAACGATTGTTCTGTCCAGTTTTTTCCGATTCAATGTGGAAGTTTATTTTCCTTCCATATTCTCTGTATGGCACATTAACATGTATTCGTATACTGAACCCGTTCTTGCATTGCATTCTCAGTATTTTTTCCCCGCAGTTTAGTTTTTACCGTTGGAGTCGGTTTGTGTACTTCCAGAGGGATAGAGGTCGCTTTTTCGCCCTAGTTTATTCAACTGGCTAACCAGCATTGGCCGGCTGGACACAAAGGCCTCACTCACACACCTACTGGTCTTATTCCTTCGGGTTTACACCGGATACGTGGTGTGTGAGTGGAACCGCAAGTGGTGCAGCGCAAGCCACTTGTGGTGATGGTTAAGCGCAGGCCTCCTTTGGCTTCGTTAATTTTGACAGGCGAATTCTACCAGAATGCCGCCAACCATCGTCATCCTCAGACTGTTGGGCTTCGCAACTCAGGTGGCTACATTGATAAAGTCACGCTGACTGTCCTTGGTTCTGTTTTACCGCAAGCATTCTTGTGCGTGTTCAGTGCCGCGTCCCTGTGAAGCGGGTACAACTGCCACCTATTGACAACTTGCTGAACCAAAAACATAATAATAGCACTCCAGAAATTGAAGCTCGGCGAAGTGGATTCAGGGTGTGCTGCGAGTTTCTGAGTCCCTGAGTATGTTCACGACAAGCCGGCATACTGGCCACAGCAGTTTGACCCACTTGCCATCCAACCCACATTAACGTCTGGATAGTCAAGTTCACGTAACTCACGACCGCGCTGTTCATGTTGATCGCGCTCTATTATTAGGCGCCTGGTGGTTATAGTGACAGAAATGAACTCTCGCGACAGCACCAATAAGACACCCTTGGAGGGCTTTGTCGTATTAAAAGAGAAGCGATTAATGCGGGACGCCAGCGACTCTCGGCCACTGTACCTCATCCAGGTATACTTGCTGCGTCAGTTGGGACAGGTTCGGGGTATACCACAAGATCGACGGTAACCCCCATGTGAGTACATCGATTAGTCAAGCGTGTGCGGACAGCCGTTTTTTATTCATTTCGGCAGGTTTTTTGGATAAGTTGGAAGGATCTGTCGTCTAAGTTATTAATCGTATCTCAAAAGTGCACCCGGTTGGGGCAGATTCACGGGGAATGGCTGCCGACTTGTCAGTAGAAATAGTGGGGTCTGTACTAGAAATTTAAGCTGTGAGAACCTGCAAGGCTAGCTCCATTTCCAGGGAACATGACCCATTCAGAGGGCACCAAAAGATCGGAAGTAGGGTTTACACAACGGATTTAGGTTGAAAACAGAGGAACCAAGGTGTATTAAACCGCACGGTTTTTCATCGATTCCGGGAAAGGTGACTGACACGGAGTGATGACGACAGCTTTCGTTGGCACCCTTACCTCTGGTGACTTATTCTTGTTGCACCTGATGAGGATTCTAGACCTCGTCCCATGACAGATATTCAAGTTATAAGCTGTGTCCTGCTGTTTAGAAAGGAGGACGTACATCGTCCGGTATCATTCGAGTTTCAAACTACCCATGAAATCCTATTACGCACCTTTGGTACACACTGCCTTATTATGGACTCTGGTTCGGAGCATACTTATCAGTTGATTGAACATAATCACGTACGTACCGGATTCCAAATTCGGTGTCGTCTACTTGGGGCACTTTTGACAGATCATGGACGCCGGTCATCATAAACCACAATATCCCCCGACGGGTAGATCGACCATAAAACCATTTCTCTACGTATTGTCTTTAGCTCGCTGATTGGCCAAAATGCGGTGGTGATAGATACAGAGCGGTTCAACATGAATCCGCAGTACTTACCTGCCTACCGGACATGCCTGCCATTATCGTTTCCCTGCGACGGCCCGACAGCACATCATCGAATGGCGTACAGCATATCAACATGCACGTCGTTCCAGCGCCGTTTTTGTCATCTATTTCCACTGCGTTGATAACTTGTTGGAATGTTCCAGGTCCACCGTGCCTCGTTTACTGTAAACAACAATCTTCGAATCAACGCATAATCTGTTATACCCATGTATACTTGCGTTGCTGTGACTGATCGCGGATAGATTTACCTGAAATCAAATCAGTAGCCTGCTGGGAGCTTTATAAACTCACAACAATCATTTTGAACGCGTTTGCCTGGAAAGGGGTTAAAACCAATTCCTCAGGGGTATCTTTCCATTCAATTTCTTGCCACAAATCATACTACACCAGCATACTTGTCACTGGCACCTTCGTTAAGCACTGAACTGCACACTTCAGTCACGCACCAACGATTGGGGGTGATGATGGTTGGCAGCTTGACTCCGCTTCGCCCTTACAACTTATCAAGCGGTTGGATGTGTAACCAGAACGCGTTACAGCCTGTCTCCATGATGAAATGATTAAGTGGATAGTTTCCATCGCCAACGAATGGAGGTATTAGGTGGAATCTTCACCGTTAATTCTACTTGAAGTTCGCAACCGCATCAAAGTTGACAGCGCGACCCTAGTTCCGGTGGCCTATGATTATTTTTCTAGCCCACCAACTGACTTCACCCAACCGACCACTCAAGCTGTCCGCGACACGCCAGCGACGTGGCGAATTTCATATGGTCGCTACAAATAAACGTAGCGGGAACTTGAGACCGTCATCTTAAGTTCTTAAAGAACTCGGCACTTGTAAGTTTGTACTAAAGTAAACAGACTCGGTAAAAATTACTGAGGCAACCATATGAAAGACCACTTGTTACCGAACGGTCTAGAGAATATGTCATTGACGGCTTTGAGAGACACTTTCCAGGCTTGACCAACCGCCCCAGGCGTTGCTTTGCTGACTCGCTCTTCAGCATGACATCGCAAACAATGATTAAGCAGTATGTACCAACGTTAAGCCCTGAGGTTTCCAAGCCTTTTCTCCAACATCCGACCCCGACTGGCTCTCTTCCCTTCCTAAGACACGTTCGGAGAAACGTGCCCATTTTCTGCACAATATCTCGCTTGGATTTTCCGTTGACCTGCGTTGTGCGGTTACTAATTTATTTTTATCTGCATCATGCATGTGTCGACGAACAGCGAGCAGTTTTTCTCAGGTGTAAATATTTGAGTCATAGCATTTGTGACACGCGAAGATACAGGGGTGATCATCACCGGGCGTTGCAGGACACTGGAGCTACGGTTGTTGGTTGCCATCTTCCCCAGCGTTCTGACATTTCAGTTTCTCTCATTTCCATATATAACACGACGCGTAGCGACGGTTGTCGGGTCCAATGAGGACAACGTTGATTGTAGCATTCCGTGCGTGTACAGTGATGAAATTGTATATCTTGCCACGTTCTCAAGCGGCGTTTTGGGGTTGGCTGGATCGCGCCAGGCCAGCCGGCAGAACAGTTTCGGACCCCAGGGCGGTATCACTATATAGTGAGCCTCTCACACTAATCACCACTCATGGGGTTGACGCACTGGTGTTACCTATAACGTTAATAAAATCCTTAGCTGCTGGCGACGTGAGAGTTGCCTTGCTAGTATTACCTTGCCCATTCAAATTATTTTCGAGTGCATATTTACCGTGAACCACTACATGAATGTTAATGCGTCGGCGTACGTATCACGGCTCCCGTCAATGCTCGTATACTACACCCACGTCACTTCCGTTGCTGTAGACCGAATTTTTTAACATGACAATGTTTTTTAACCTTTGGAAGGGCGTTCAACCAGTCCAACGCTCGATTGAATCCTAGAGGTTGATGGGCGACTCCGTGGGCATTCGTCTTCTTCGGTTGTCAGAGTACTGTCAAGGGAAATGTTCTATCGTATTTTTCTTCCTAGCTCCTTAAAATGTATTCGCTGAGATATGCCCGTTTGTGTGATGAGTAACTCACCGCATAAATCGTCTGCAGATTAATCAGCCTTCCCGCTACGAGTTCCAGACAGTGTTTGTATCAGTACGAATAACCCTGGGAGTGAGAATTACGGACCAGATGAGTTAGGTTAGTTATATTATGAATCCGGCTGGATAATACCAAGATAAGAAGCTGACAACAATTTAAAAGCTGTCCCCGAGTGACAACTAACGAAGTCAGAACGAGGAGTTTCGAGGACTGATGATCTTACGCGTGAAGAATCACTTTTTAGGGGGACACGGTGACAGAAATTAATGAGCCTCTTGTTACGATCTAGTCGGTTATCATTAGCCACCTACATGGAGAACCGCTGGATAAGACTTGTGCTGAAAAAACAGCACGTGAATCCGTAATACAGCGGCACCGTTCAACTGTAAGAAAACAGGTCAAGAATTTCGGGTTGCTACTCAACAGAGGCAAACAAGTTTGGTATCGGGGTGCTGAAATGCTCACTTGAGGCTCCTTTTTTTCAAGCCTGCATAGAAACCTAAAGCGCCTGCCCTATTTGAACGAGTGAATAGTTTTAAACTTGTCTTTATCCACACAGGAAGGTCTATTTGATCATACTGAGAATAACCACTTCCATTTTTGCGACCCTTGCGTGACCAAATCGGTTTGAGTTGTTTCTACTTCGCAGAGCGCGCTGCAAATTGTCAGTGTATTTCCAAAGTCCATCCAGTGTGACATGTGTGCACACTTACTTTAACTGAGGAGGAGAATAAAATTGTCCAAAAGCCACTTTATTTCATCGAGATCAGCTCGTGGCATGCGGGAATCTCCGACATTTCGGACTTCAAGGTCACCAGCACACACAACAACCTAGTTTGGGATATTGATCAGAAGGTCGTTTGTATAGGTATGACATAACATGAAGCCAACCACAGATCTTTGATGGACGTCTGTCGAAACCAGACTGGGAATCGACTGGTTCGATCGGATTTCAACTATAAAAAATGATAGGAATGGGAGAGCAGGAGGGATGATCCTACAAAGAAACCAGATTGGTGCCACAAGCCTCCAGCGCGTGCCTGAAGTAGCCATGTGAAATTTGTCCAAAAGCCATGTGCTATGGAAGAGAGTGGTATCCAAGATAATTCCTTTGTCTTCTGCCCCTGTTAACCTATTCAGTGGGACAATCAGATTTGTCGCGCACCACCAGTTGGGGGAGGAACCTAGGTTGAGTAGATGGAAAGACTCCCGAAAGGTGTTTAGGGATGGCGCGCTTTAGCAAACACAATAGTACAGACGCGCTACGCACAACGTTGTCAACAGTACCAGTAAGACTATTCAGTCTACAGCTATTGGAGAGGTAGATCGACAGCCTATTTTGAAGATGGACATGGAACTTTTCTTCGAGTATTATGAGGGATGTCATTCCACAGTGTAGTTCCGCACAAAATATGACGAACTGTCGCCAGGCAAGCCACTTCTATCCCGAAGACATTCTATCAGCTCTTATTTTCGCTCATTGTGTTATGCATACACTTCGATCAAACGCTTTGAACGTCCAGTACCCAGGAGTCGTTAACAGGGAGCGGATGCTAAATGCTCCGCCTTGTTTGTGTAAGCCGCAGCTGGGAAGAGCTGTGTTGTAAATGATTGTGTGGTACTTCCTGATGAGCTCAGCCACCATGTCGAAGTGGGACAAAGTCTGCTCGTCAGGAAGCCGCTGAGAAAAGGTTGAAGGTCCGCATTCCGTCAGCACATATCCATATTTGAATACGCTTTTTCACGTGAACTTCTAATGGGACCTTGTCTTGTACGAGTTTACGGTTCAGAACTTCGTTGGAATAATGTGTAAAACGACAGGAAACCTATGCCCACGTAAGGTGTATCAGGACTAAGCGACCAGTATAAAAGATTCATGATGCAGTCTATGAAATAATGTCAACATACTCTGGCAGTAAAGTGTGGACTAACATATGGCGGAAATCATGCTAGCAGTTTTCATCATATGCTATCAGCTTCAACTGCACTTGAATGGAAGTCATCAATTGCTACAACTCGTCACATTTTGTGCCCCTTCTAGCGTTTGTGCCGAAGGGAACTACCGAGCGGTGAACAAAGAGGCATATTAGCCGCACCGACACTAGCGATACTGATGGAGTTGGAATTGCTAACCAAGGCGGGTGGTGGCTGGTAAGCGCTGTTTTAGTTGTAGACGGAGAAGAATATGGTTGCGTCTACAGTTCACACTATCCTTTGAAAGTTGAGGTAAAAAGTTAGCAAATTCGAAACACGTCGCGACACTTGAAGCGAGGATGATGGTTTGATGGCAAGAAAAACGGGCATTCATCAATCCTCAACCAGGATCCATATTCCAGGATGCGCTGAAGAACGGTAGTGATCCGTTTATGGATATCGTCATACACATGCTCAGCGATGGCGTCGTCCACCCAAGCAAGTTCACCAGCGAATCCGGAAAACATAGCGTCCATCATCAGCTGGAAAAGCACACAGGCGGTTTTGATACGAAATGTAAGTCCATGGTGGGTGTCGATGACTAGCAGTTCATGCGAATGAGAAGCGGGCGACTACTACTCAGAGATATACCTGGAACAAATAAGTTTGGAAAAAGCACATACCGCCACTGAGTACAGTGCGGAAGATCTCAGAGACCGGCAAAGGGTAACAGTTTAATCCCAGGGTGGGGTGGACAAACCCGAGCAGACGTGAATACACCCATTCACTTTCTTAACGATCATAACTGTAACTCTCTAAGACGAGCACGTGACGGATGTCAATGTCCCTAACACCTTAAGTAGCTCGAGTTCCTAGTCAGCAGGCGTCAGAGTTGAATACGGCATTGTGTTCAGCGCGATATTTCGGGCGATTTGACAGTAAGGTGTTAGTTTCTAACGCGGCCATCCGAATCGCCACTAGCTCTTCTTTCACGTTTACCTCCCCAATGCTAACTGTAGTTCAACGCTTCGCGAATAAATAGGAACGGTTATCAAGAGGTGTTTTACGCGAAACAGGCGAGGAAAAAGTACACAACCCTCGAAGTACGAACGAATCGTTCGAATTTGGGGTTACGTTTGACACCCATACTAGTTATTGTCCACGGAACTCAATTTAGGAGGGAGTAAACCAAGGTAGCACACGAAGTCGGTAAAATCAGCCCGGGTGGGGTTTCGAACTGAAACTGAGTACAGAAACCAAAGGTCAAAACATCGATACGTTTGATATCCTCACATTGCGCCTAGCAATCACGAGATGAATCGCAACCCATAGGTTCAAGTTAAATAATTGTGGCATTAACGCCTGGATTCTGTCAACGACGAAGTTGAACAAAAGGAAAGTGAATGCATCAGTTGAAGCGTTTGGTCCCAGCCTGAGCTGATGTGTTAGAGTAAACGACTGACAATGTGTTCACTTACTTCGTCCGCATGTACATGCACCCAACGAAGCCCAGAGATGCCGACGGTTCCAGAGTCAAACGCACCTCCGTAATCGAAAGTAAAGATTGACGGCCAGCGATGAATGATACGAAATTTGACGTGGAATTAAGGCCCAGCATGTGCAGTCTTCCATGGATAGGAACCTTTTCCATGTCTACTCCCCAAGGTGCAGTGAAACGATGAAGTGGATGACAACGGCAAAGGTTAACATAGTTCCACTATGTTTTTCATACACATGCCAATGTCTCCCTTCTGAAATGTAAGGACTATAACAGACACATCCGTTAAAAGGGACAGTCTCGGTTGTCCGGCCAAATTAAGACAAAGAGGGGAAAGCTTCATTAAAATGTTTGTGTCGTGGCAGCACAAAATCGTCCGCCCAAGCAGCTTTACACGGCTTCAGGTTGGGGAACTCGGTTCGACAAAGTGATTCTAGACTAACAGATAAGGTTACAACCTCCGTCACAACCAGAATGAACCTTGACGCGGTGTGACGGCTTGCGCATCTCGATGACCTATTGGGCTAAACTGGACGGTGTGGCCACCACACCGACAGTCACTCATACCAGGCAGGCCAATAGGTAGAGGTCTGACAAACCAGTCTCCTGGTCCTCCAGGTTGGGGGTTGGAAGAAGTTGGCATCTTTTTCGGGAAAACGTGTCAGTTTTGTCACATTACCACCCACTCGTTGTCTTGCGGTGTAGGCTTTTGAGCCCGTTGCCTTGCCTGAAAACCCCAATCGGTCTCCTGTCCAGGTCTGGGAATCCTAGTAGTAACTCAGCGAACGCGCAACCTTGAACACTCACAACATCGATAAGTCCGCACTGCGCCGGTCGTCTCGCAATATAAACCAGGTCTTCGCATTGTGTCTGATTATGCTCCCACTGACTGTAGTGGGGTCGATGTCAAGAATGTCCTTTACTCCGCTCTCCTTCGGTTGACACATGGTTCTGATATAGTCATTCTGACCAGAAATATGAACGTCCATGTGGGCCTCCTTGGTGAGATCGGGGGTCGTTGAGGTGGCAGGTACCGGATAGCATCACATCGCTCGGATAATGGTGGACGGTCTTTGCAAATGTGCGCTGAACATGGGCTATTTTCAGCCAGCACTAGCTATGGACGTCGTGTGTGTTATTGTTAAACTCGGTGCCTCCTTCTCTGACTCAGACCTGGTCTCAGGTAGACCATAACTGCTAGTTAGAGAAAGCGGGCTCCATTCAGGACTGTCGTTCTTTCTAGAGCACATACTTGGGCTCAGATCATGTGTTGATAAGTTGCTGTTATTTTTCAACCTTTGTTAGGCAACGACCCACCGACGGCGACGGCTGGCCGCTGAGAAACTGAGAAGGCCGTCGGTAAAACGTAAGTACCAAACCAGCTTAAAAAGCTACCGTAATAGTTCTCACTCCGAAGATCCTGACAACTGCTGAACCCAAATATCATAAGCCCTTTACGGAGCAAGTACTGTAGTGTGCGGCACGGCGGTTTGTGGGTTAAGCAAACATTGGATATTACAGAAATCCCAGGATTTGTCAGAAGCCAGACAGAACATTCCTCCTTGCAGTTTATGTAACTAGCTTAGAATAGGTATTCATAGGAAGCTGAAGCGTAGCCTGATCGCCGATCATGAGGCTTGGCTAGTGGAGAAGGTTAGGGAAATGGAAACCGCTTTTGCTTCAGGGAACACCGACAAGACGGCTGTCTTTCAGTGAAGCCATTAGCGAGGCAGATGACACTCATTCTTACTAATTCTGGAAGGTTGAAACGTTGCACGGAACACTCCGGAGTCAACTTAGCTGGCCTCCTGCCTCTACTATGTTCCCGCCACAAACTTGTAATGTAGTACTCTGGACGGCAGATTTAGGACCACCCCCTAAAACTGAGGTTCAAAGGTGGTCCACTGAGGCTCTCAAAAGTAATACGACTGCTGACTCAGATAACCTCGGGCTGGCACTTTACAAAGGCGCGGAGGCGCCAGTAGGAGCCTCGACTCAGTTGTTTTAATTTGTGTGGAGGACAGGAAACATCTTTGTGTTTGGGCTACTCAACAATAGTTCTCACATTAAAGAAAGTTGTCGGGGGCTCTTGCGGAAATCGCAAGGAAATTAGCTCGACCCCAGCCATTACCATGGTTTTGGTACCCACTTTACTTCGTCGACTCGCTGTAGTTCGGAAAGCTCATAACAGGAGAGAACGGGTAGGATTTCGACCTAGAGGAGGCTGTACTGATCAAATCTCCCCTCTCCATGACGTCCTGGAACGGCACTATATGTTCCACCGAACAACCGCCGTCATATTTCTAGACCACGAAGACACGTTTCACATAGTGGACCAATGCGCACACATACTATGGCCAGGCTTCGTCTTTTTCCATGGTTGTAAGGAACCAAGCAACAGTGCGAATCACTGATGTATTGCCGTCTAGGATGGTGAGGATGACGACGACAGAATTACAGAAGTCGCTTAGCATCGTCATAGAGATTTGACGTTAACCAAAATTCAGCACAGTTCAGAACAGTTGAGCACCCTTCAGCTGACTCGTCGTCGTGTTCATACATTGGAGCTGAGTTGGCAGTAGTCCTGGACACCTTGTAGGAGACGTCTGTTGCAACTGAATCCCAGTGAACACGTAGCCCAATTGATAAGAATAATGCGAAACAAAACACAATCATGGTTACAGTTAAAGACCCTAAGCGGACACTGTGAACAGCTACTGGAAGATGTGGAATTTGCATATGGATCTGACAGAGCTGGATAAACGGAAGAACGAAAAACCTTTGGCGCGCGATTCGAAAAGGGCAAGTAATTATTGCGTGGATATATAATCTGAATTTTCTGGTATAATTGCTATTTTTGGCACTTTTAATCCCGTGTATATTGTCTACATTTTGTTTACGTCTACGTCTGTCACGAAATATTTTTATTTCACGAATAATGGTGACCAAAAGCGGTCGTCAAACAAGATCGACTGGTGTCAAAACCACTCGTTCTAGCTCTAAAATCGATATCGATCGTCCCAAACACAAATGCTCCAGTGCTAGAACTCACGCTGGCTCTTCCAAAGTCGCATCCGTTAAGGCGGGTGAAGATAAACTGGTGGTTCCCACCAGCACCTCTCAAACTAAGAACTGTTCTGTCCCCCTAGACAATGTGTTGGTGGATCTATTTAGCAAGGTATCTAAGTTGGAAGCTGAGCTTGAACAACTAAAAGCAAGCTGTGCTGTATTTGAGTCTTTAAAGGAGAATCTTGTCTTCTTATCTTACATCTTCAAAGTTCCGGAAAGTCCCAAGGTGGATAACTTACACATGTTTACCAGCACGCTAACAACAGAAATCACGAAACGGATGCGTTGCTCAAACAATGTCATCGTATTGAATGTGCCAGACAAGCTTCAGTTGGATGGCGTCAAAAAGCTACTCTGGGGAATTACTAATATAGACCCCACATCGTACACCTGCATACGTCTTCGTAAGAAGAC
>LOND01000082.1:13309-26555 GCA_014220965.1 Paragonimus kellicotti
TTTCGATTCGGTTCAAATCAGTTTTTCAGGGCGGATCAGTTGGAATCAGAATTCCTTCCACCTTCTTCGACAGGTGTGCTGCAAGGACACTGAGCGCGTAAACGATGAGGTGAGAAAATTGTGACTTTTCATGATTAATCCTGAAAGCTTCCAAATAAAAATGTGCTAAGGGAGTACACTATCGTTGTGATCAAAACACAGGAAGTTGACGGCTAATACCGATACACCGAGCTTATGCTACTGCTGAAAAGGCGTGAGTCACGATCACAGTAAATGGTAAACGTGAGCTCCTTTCCTAGCATTTAATCTCTCACATGTTAGAATTTACCTTGCAAATGAACCAACCATGAAGCTAGAAAAAATAGTGATTACGGCAGACATAAATGGAGAATTCACTATGTTAAGCCCATCAGAATCTAGTTAGTGAACCGGAGGCTTGTATAAAGGTATCTTTCATACTAGATCCGGAAAGGGTAACATTCAACAACCATGGAGTTTTCTCTTCAACTCCATCACATAATCAGAGTTATTTACAATTTGTGAAGGCTGGTTCTTACCAGTGGTTACCTCAAGCACAGATGAGTCGGCTCTAGTCAACTAAACGGCTGAAGGCCGTGATATCGGAAATAGAAAATAGCGTATAGTTTGAACGCCTCTTGTATTTCAACCCCGGAGATCCATTTAAGAGGTCTGAATGCCTTATTTAGGTCATTCCCAAGCCCCTTTCGCAAATCGAAGGTAACATTTTTCAAACCTCTTTCCAAAGAAGTCACTCAGAGCAGTCACCCGTCATGATGTGCATAGTCGCAAACCTTGACGAATTCCAAGTTTTGAAATTATAAAACATACTTTACCTGCCAACCGCTATCTACAGAACGGAGACCAGCCGACAAAATTCGTGAACCCAAACTCAATACATCCGTCACTAATCAATTGAGCCACTGGTTGAACGCGTGCGCCGTTGAAATTTTAAACGTCTGAAAGCCATCTGGCTTGCCGACTTCGGACAACGCTGTGCAAAACTTAGAAGTTCATACTGTGTAACTGCACAGTTTACTTTTGCAACAAACAAAGATTACTTCAAGAATTCAGTCATATGATACTCAAAGTAAAGCCCTCGGAAGTCATTGCAGGAGAAGTGTCGATGGACCTTGTGACTTTCAATAACATGGAGGTTACCTGAATGCTACTGAGTAGGTCACTTATTGCTGGTGTCTTGGAAAGCTGGAAAACTACAAGAAAGTTTAGGAGCCGTGTCTAATTCGCACAGTTTTGTCCTGGGTCTGTTATTTATGGGATTCACAGGCAAACCGAGGACATACATAAGGTATCTGTGTCAGTGTTGAACTACGCGGGAGGAGGGCACTATTCACGTGAACACCATTGAATACAACGTCGCGTAATAATGATAAAGTGCAAGCAAAACCGGGTTTTTTGTAAACAAAGATTCAGTAGTAGGATGTAAGGGCGAAAAAGCTGGGCGAAAAAGAGCTTCGATAAGTAAACGATATCAAGCTTTAGTAATATATCGGGGTTAACGTACAGCGGAGGAAGGATTGTTAGCGCGCACAACTCGAATGGTCCTATTAGTTTAGGCAAAGAGGTAACTACCAAGAAGATTTTTAACCCGTAGCGAAGGAGAACGATATTGAAGGGATACGGATGTAAAAAACTTTTGGGGGGGGAAAGGAACCCAAAGGGGGAAGGTTGGGGTTTTGGGGTTTATCCCAGGGCTTTTTTTGTTCTATCCTACACACAACCGTCGTCACTAACTCAACGCAGACAGTCACTTCAGCATCGAACCCCGAAACCAACACGGTTTCCAAACATTCAGGCAGCCGTGGGTTGAGTGTGCATCGTGACCGGTTGGTCTTGCGCCTGTACAGCACTCGTTGTTGACGCCACCATTCGTCCCTTCGAGGAGAATTATGGATTATACGTTTGTCTTGATCGTGTTGCTGTCTGTTCTCAGGTGCATCTCGCGGACATGATTATGTACATCCTCCATTATTCTACCTACTACGGCCTTGGGCCACAGGCCTACGGGTCGAGGGCCTCCAATCAATAAGGAATGTCACCAACCCTTGCGTTCCGTTCAACATTCGTTCACTCGTGATGCATCCGGATAGACGATAGGTACTCCGTGACCCAGCGACGACAAAACGCACTAGCCAGATGTTGAACATGCCTCCGTCCTTTCGTGCAGTGTGGTGCAAGCGCGCGGCAGACCCGAGCTTGGTTTTAAGAGCAACCGCTCGTTTGGTCTTAAAACCGAGGGGACCGTCCAAATAACCGCAGAATAGAACTAACGGCCCGCCATTCAAAAATCTCATGAGTTTGAGCAGGCTGGTATAGATAGCGTCTTTCTACATCCCATGTTGCTTCACGACAACCTGCATGACTGGTTGAAATGCGCAACTGAGGCGCTCACGTGTTCCACCCCAATGACTAGTAGGGGGAGACTAAACCGTCAGGTGATACCGCGGACAACCACAGTCCTATGGATTTTGTCTCCACCAAATGCAAGTAACTTTCCTTTAGGTTGTGATTCCGCGTCTACGAAGTTGGATCCGTTATCGAGGTAAATAACCTGTGGCGTACCACCACAGCCAATGAACCCCATTAAAGCCTTGATAAAGTCCGCCGACATTGACTACATAACTTTCAATGGTATAAATGTTATCCTTGAGCAAAAAAGAGATAGCCATATCTTTTGCAAATGTTTTTTCTAGTGCGAACCTCCAGAGGTTTAAAATAGCAAACTGTAAACAGGGTGCCACGGGTTGTTCTACGATCAACATTAATCAGGGTTAACACTTAGTTGCACGTCTTTACTGACAAGATTCTGCCGTACATGCATTTTAACAGCATTCGGTGGACACTTAGCCCTGCCCATGGCAATTCAAGGCCTCCGTTTGATGAACGGTAAGACGTGACTGGCTCCCATATAACCTTCAGTTGTATGATAGTGTCTGATTACCATATCAGTAACAAAGCCAGGGGATGACAATGTCATCAGCTGAAGACAGTGAGGTATCCCGGTCAAAATCTTTCCGCCAAAATATAAGACATCGTACACAGTGATAGGCTTTAGTCAGGGCAGTGTACCTAGTTAACCTTTGGAGACTTGCGCGGTTCTCACTAAATACGTTCCGTTGTTCAGTCGAACGATAGATTCGAACGCTAAATCTAAGTGTACCTTACACAAGGGACCCAACATACCAGAACACGGCCGGCCAGCCTCCATATAAATAAAATATTTCTTAAAACATATTAGCCATGATGTTAGACATTGTACCAGTGTACCAGTGTGGATAATGTAAAACAAGGTTCACGTGCCATTGCGCACTACAAACATTAGCTACTGTGAGCACCCACTTCCGAACAAAAACACGACTACCATCGCACACTCAAAGCATGCAGCCGCATTAACAAGGGCTAGTTCATATTCTCCGTGTTCTCACCGATGTTCAGTGGCTTTCGTCCAATGTTCGGCGCTCAAATTCTGCCACCATTCTGCATCGGCTGGTCATTCGATTTGTTAAGTATTGTGTAATCCTCAATCTGGAGGTGATTTTTGCCGGTTGTCTTTCCTGATTTGTTGTCGAAAGAATACACTATTGCCAGTCCACCAAAGAATCTATTCCATTGCAATGAAGTTGTCCGTCACCACTTTGCTGATTTCACTGATCCACAGTGTGCATACACTTTTCAGGAATCAGCTCTACGTAACACAACCCACCTCCTCTATTCGAACCGATCCAAATGGATTATCACATATTTCATCAGATCTTGGTATGTGCATCTATGTGCAGGAACGGGGTCCAACTATTCCCAAACAGGATTATGACTCACGTATTATATGTATGCCCATTCGTAATAACCTATTCACCCCGATAAACCATCAGCCTATAGTTGTTCGTATCCGATATTGACGGTTTATTTGACTAGCATACAAAAACTCTCCAAAGAAAACTGAAAAAATGCTGCCCACGTTTACCTCACATAAGTGCATTGAAACCTCAATTCATATCTCGTGCTGTCTTCCCTGCCTCAAACCCTACTTGCGAGAATGTGGTCACGCCTGTCACAACTGTATATCAGACACGTAACTTAAAATGTTCATGACTATATGATTGATCCCTAACCCAATAAGACATCGTCCGCTAAGTTTAACAGATTTCCGGCGTTCCTCCAACGACCGAGCGGCAGAACGCATACAGTTGAGTGGATGAATCACCCCTACAAGGAGAACAACGAATTGGTGAATTATTCAAGCTGACGGACGTCACATTACCGTGACACGTACAAATTCTGATGTGGGCCTTATCTAAAACATTCTCAGTAAGGTGTTTCGGATCAGACAACTTGACTAGCCGGCAACGCTAACTTCTGGCTACAGATACTCTTCTCGATAAATGTCAGTAGGTTGATGGAAGCGAACTTCTTGTCGGAAGTCGATATGTTATGAATCTCCAGCCTATACTTCCCTCAGACTCCCAGTTAACTGCTTGACCACCCAGATCAAACCAGTAGAACAGTTTAACCCCTCTAGTCTACTTAGTTGGACCAGTGTGATATCATACGTTCACATTTGCGTGGCTAAGCATCTGAGTCCGTTTAAGTCGAAGATACTCAACCCAAGTGACTTGAAGATCCGATGTAGACAGCCGAACCGAATGGTGAAAATCTCTTCGGCACCGGAATATCCTCTTGATCCTGATAAGGATGCAGAATGGTCCGCGAATTTCTCAGCCCTGCAACGGCGTCAACAAATCGACTGTGAAAGTTTTTGATTATCACCATCCAAACTGCTTCTCATATTGCTTCCAAAAGTTATAAGATGCTCACGCAACTCCATGGTGATCCATCAGTTGGCTCCACTGGAAACCTAGGAAGGCCCACACCCAGAATAAATGATATACTTCCCTCTTCCAGCCTCACGATGAGGTTATTACCTGACCGGACTAGGCTTGCGGTGGTTGTGCTCTAAGGCCCTTGTACAGTTTTCGTTTTACTGAAGTGACCTCACATTCGTAGTGTTTGTGAGTGTCCAGAAACCCCTGCAGTACCTCTAGCTTTTTGTTATGCACGTTGACTCATCTGATGCAGATCTCATTCCCTCTTGTTTAACCTGTGCCTCGAGGATCGATAAAGCCTGAAATTCGGTGCAGCACAAGAAGTAGAAGCCATCTGTACGGCCCCTAATACACATACCTGTGGGTCAGATAATTGCGTAGATTTTGGGGCCTTAACGTGCCACGAGTATAAGAAGCAGTACAATTATTTTCATTTTTATTCACATTCTTAGAAGCAAGTGAACCGTAAAAATTAAACTACCACGATATTTTGTTTGGGTAAAGCGTAGACGGGCATCAAAACTTAAGTCAGCCACCACATCTCCGGAACATAAGGACCCGACTTTAGCATTTTTTCAAACGTCGAATATTCCGCGTTATTAAAATGCAACCTGTCGTTCGTCTTATTCTCTTTGGCATCTGCAGATAAAACAGCTCCTCCAATCGTAATCTTTTTAGACCTTTTCAGGCGTGCCTTGCGCATTCGAATGATGTAGACCGATGAACAACTTCAAATAGAAGCCACTTTATGGCACCCTTGGAACCTGGTTACTCAGGCGCTACTGAACCGCTTTTAGCGTCGTGAAATGATGCATTCAGTAACACACAGTCGGCAAGTTCAAGAGCGTTGGTTCGGGCGGTCGAGTTTATAAGTCTGTTCTCCAAATCCAAGGTGATGGTAGTGATTGGAATGCGTACGATGCTGTTGACAGGAGTTGCTACCCCACGTTGAATGTGAATCAATTAAGCACCCAAATGATCCCACAGAAACCGTTAACGGCCCCTCAACCTGGCTGCCGGCCAATGGAAAATGAGTGCATTAAAACAGTGAAGTAACCATGAAATGCCAAAAAACTTCAGTGGGCAATTAATGATGAACTTGTAAAAGGTGAAAACGGACACATTCCTCATAACTGTGCGCTGCACGCTGCCTAAGACAGAGAAGGCGGAAACTTTAGACTTGGATTTCTGGAGACGAACCAAATATGCCTGAACAAATTCAGCCTGGGATATCGCCTCGATCACAATAAGACAGCAGTACCAATGATGGTTCAACGTATCCGTAATGTGCCGCTTCAAAAAAACACGATAAGAGTGATGAAAAGGGAATTTTTGTCACGCACACAACAGGGAGACTGGAAGTCTGAATCCAGAGGACCATATGAGACCGCTAGGTGCCATTCGTTAAGACGACGAAGAGCAACCATGGTTTTTGTGAGAGTTGAATGTCATACTCATGCTGCCGCTCTAGATTGTTTGTTTGTGATGTGACACGAATAGGTTGGAAGATAAATTCTCACTCAGAAAACTAAGACCACCACTGGATGTTAGTTTGCACTTTCCCATAGGTCCCTGGAATAGATTTTCCCTAATGTTTTGGAGGTCTTGAAGGTACACATATTCAGGCAAAACGGTGAAGATGTCTGAACACTAACCTTAGCATGATTTTGGTTTTCGCCTTCGGGGTAAATGCGACTCGTGCTTCTTTTCACTTTTCAATACGACTATTCTGAGGAAGTACATAGACATGGGAAGTTTTTATCCATCTTTCGATCGGTTCAAATCAGTTTTCAGGGCGGATCAGTTGGAATCAGAATTCCTCCACCTTCTTCGACAGGTGTGCTGCAAGGACACTGAGCGCGTAAACGATGAGGTGAGAAAATTGTGACTTTTCATGATTAATCCTGAAAGCTTCCAAATAAAAATGTGCTAAGGGAGTACACTATCGTTGTGATCAAAACACAGGAAGTTGACGGCTAATACCGATACACCGAGCTTATGCTACTGCTGAAAAGGCGTGAGTCACGATCACAGTAAATGGTAAACGTGAGCTCCTTTCCTAGCATTTAATCTCTCACATGTTAGAATTTACCTTGCAAATGAACCAACCATGAAGCTAGAAAAAATAGTGATTACGGCAGACATAAATGGAGAATTCACTATGTTAAGCCCATCAGAATCTAGTTAGTGAACCGGAGGCTTGTATAAAGGTATCTTTCATACTAGATCCGGAAAGGGTAACATTCAACAACCATGGAGTTTTCTCTTCAACTCCATCACATAATCAGAGTTATTTACAATTTGTGAAGGCTGGTTCTTACCAGTGGTTACCTCAAGCACAGATGAGTCGGCTCTAGTCAACTAAACGGCTGAAGGCCGTGATATCGGAAATAGAAAATAGCGTATAGTTTGAACGCCTCTTGTATTTCAACCCCGGAGATCCATTTAAGAGGTCTGAATGCCTTATTTAGGTCATTCCCAAGCCCCTTTCGCAAATCGAAGGTAACATTTTTCAAACCTCTTTCCAAAGAAGTCACTCAGAGCAGTCACCCGTCATGATGTGCATAGTCGCAAACCTTGACGAATTCCAAGTTTTGAAATTATAAAACATACTTTACCTGCCAACCGCTATCTACAGAACGGAGACCAGCCGACAAAATTCGTGAACCCAAACTCAATACATCCGTCACTAATCAATTGAGCCACTGGTTGAACGCGTGCGCCGTTGAAATTTTAAACGTCTGAAAGCCATCTGGCTTGTCGACTTCGGACAACGCTGTGCAAAACTTAGAAGTTCATACTGTGTAACTGCACAGTTTACTTTTGCAACAAACAAAGACACTCAAGATTCAGTTCATGATACTCAAAGTAAAGCCCTCGGAAGTCATTGCAGGAGAAGTGTCGATGGACCTTGTGACTTTCAATAACATGGAGGTTACCTGAATGCTACTGAGTAGGTCACTTATTGCTGGTGTCTTGGAAAGCTGGAAAACTACAAGAAAGTTTAGGAGCCGTGTCTAATTCGCACAGTTTTGTCCTGGGTCTGTTATTTATGGATTCACAGGCAAATCGAGGACATACGTAAAGGTATCTGTGTCAGTTTGAACTACGCGGGAGGAGGGCACTATTCACGTGAACACCATTGAATACAACGTCGCGTAATAATGATAAAGTGCAAGCAAAACCGGGTTTTTTGTAAACAAAGATTCAGTAGTAGGATGTAAGGGCGAAAAAGCTGGGCGAAAAAGAGCTTCGATAAGTAAACGATATCAAGCTTTAGTAATATATCGGGGTTAACGTACAGCGGAGGAAGGATTGTTAGCGCGCACAACTCGAATGGTCCTATTAGTTTAGGCAAAGAGGGCTTGGAGTAACTACCAAGAAGATTTTTAACGTAGGAAGGAGAACGATATTCGAGATACGGATAACTGAAGACAGGGAGTGTGGGTATCAGCTTTCTATCCTACACACAACCGTCGTCACTAACTCAACGCAGACAGTCACTTCAGCATCGAACCCCGAAACCAACACGGTTTCCAAACATTCAGGCAGCCGTGGGTTGAGTGTGCATCGTGACCGGTTGGTCTTGCGCCTGTACAGCACTCGTTGTTGACGCCACCATTCGTCCCTTCGAGGAGAATTATGGATTATACGTTTGTCTTGATCGTGTTGCTGTCTGTTCTCAGGTGCATCTCGCGGACATGATTATGTACATCCTCCATTATTCTACCTACTACGGCCTTGGGCCACAGGCCTACGGGTCGAGGGCCTCCAATCAATAAGGAATGTCACCAACCCTTGCGTTCCGTTCAACATTCGTTCACTCGTGATGCATCCGGATAGACGATAGGTACTCCGTGACCCAGCGACGACAAAACGCACTAGCCAGATGTTGAACATGCCTCCGTCCTTTCGTGCAGTGTGGTGCAAGCGCGCGGCAGACCCGAGCTTGGTTTTAAGAGCAACCGCTTGTTTGGTCTTAAAACCGGGGGACCGTCCAAATAACCGCAGAATAGAACTAACGGCCCGCCATTCAAAAATCTCATGAGTTTGAGCAGGCTGGTATAGATAGCGTCTTTCTACATCCCATGTTGCTTCACGACAACCTGCATGACTGGTTGAAATGCGCAACTGAGGCGCTCACGTGTTCCACCCCAATGACTAGTAGGGGGAGACTAAACCGTCAGGTGATACCGCGGACAACCACAGTCCTATGGATTTTGTCTCCACCAAATGCAAGTAACTTTCCTTTAGGTTGTGATTCCGCGTCTACGAAGTTGGATCCGTTATCGAGGTAAATAACCTGTGGCGTACCACCACAGCCAATGAACCCATTAAAGCCTTGATAAAGTCCGCCGACATTGACTACATAACTTTCAACGGTATAAATGTTATCCTTGAGCAAAAAAGAGATAGCCATATCTTTTGCAAATGTTTTTTCTAGTGCGAACCTCCAGAGGTTTAAAATAGCAAACTGTAAACAGGGTGCCACGGGTTGTTCTACGATCAACATTAATCAGGGTTAACACTTAGTTGCACGTCTTTACTGACAAGATTCTGCCGTACATGCATTTTAACAGCATTCGGTGGACATTAGCCCTGCCCATGGCAATTCAAGGCCTCCGTTTGATGAACGGTAAGACGTGACTGGCTCCCATATAACCTTCAGTTGTATGATAGTGTCTGATTACCATATCAGTAACAAAGCCAGGGGATGACAATGTCATCAGCTGAAGACAGTGAGGTATCCCGGTCAAAATCTTTCCGCCAAAATATAAGACATCGTACACAGTGATAGGCTTTAGTCAGGGCAGTGTACCTAGTTAACCTTTGGAGACTTGCGCGGTTCTCACTAAATACGTTCCGTTGTTCAGTCGAACGATAGATTCGAACGCTAAATCTAAGTGTACCTTACACAAGGGACCCAACATACCAGAACACGGCCGGCCAGCCTCCATATAAATAAAATATTTCTTAAAACATATTAGCCATGATGTTAGACATTGTACCAGTGTACCAGTGTGGATAATGTAAAACAAGGTTCACGTGCCATTGCGCACTACAAACATTAGCTACTGTGAGCACCCACTTCCGACCAAAAACACGACTACCATCGCACACTCAAAGCATGCAGCCGCATTAACAAGGGCTAGTTCACATTCTCCGTGTTCTCACCGATGTTCAGTGGCTTTCGTCCAATGTTCGGCGCTCAAATTCTGCCACCATTCTGCATCGGCTGGTCATTCGATTTGTTAAGTATTGTGTAATCCTCAATCTGGAGGTGATTTTTGCCGGTTGTCTTTCCTGATTTGTTGTCGAAAGAATACACTATTGCCAGTCCACCAAAGAATCTATTCCATTGCAATGAAGTTGTCCGTCACCACTTTGCTGATTTCAGTGATCCACAGTGTGCATACACTTTTCAGGAATCAGCTCTACGTAACACAACCCACCTCCTCTATTCGAACCGATCCAAATGGATTATCACATATTTCATCAGATCTTGGTATGTGCATCTATGTGCAGGAACGGGGTCCAACTATTCCCACGTTATCCTTCGCTTTGTTGGGCATCTACACAGATCCAAACATCCTGTTCTTGAGTTAACCATTAAATCTCAATTGATCCATCATTTTCACAATTTCTACTGACTGCGTCAATTTTTCTCAACGATTCCGAGAACTTCGTAATATTAACTACTATTTTATGACTTCGGCTGACTTAGTCAATTTTTATTGGAAAATCTACCTCTCGAAGTATAAGATACATGGGAACGACTTGAAAGAAGGCGTCCACCTGAGCTGAGATCAACTGACACGGTAATCGACTTCATTGTTTTGGTGATGCTTCTGTGGTGAAAAAAAAGAATGTAACACAATAAACCTTGATACAAAATAACGAGTTAAGTCTAAGAGTAAACACATCACAAACAGACTACGTTCAGGGAACATCCAGTGGTACCAGGGAGTTCTCCAAGCATGGTTGATGGTGCGAGGCGCTGGAACTGAAATTGTATCCAACACTGAAATGTTCTGGCTAGCAGCAAATCACCGACCATTAGAGGACGAACTAACACTTGCGCGTAGCAAATTTTTATTCAAAAGTGTTTTTTATCGAGGTAAGCAATAATGTACAATGCGATCCGATGCAATAGTTAAGCACAATTAGCAGAATGAAGTCTAAACCGGTGAAAACACCACACCTCTTCACATGAATGTCTTGCGGAGGAATGAACGACCTATCTGCTTCTGTTTGTTTCGTTTGCCTTCCTTGTGTCCAGGTGATCTTTTAACCTCTTATATTTCATAGACTTAGTTAACCGATTATGCAGCTGAGTCCGGAAGAAGGTAGAGCTGATTTAGCGTTGACATTGGTCCCGTTTACAAATATGTAAGGTTGTCCTATTAGCCAACAGTTTTTCCATTCACGTGTCACTTTATATCTGTTATTTCCCACAAGAATGAAGTGATGCTTTTCCATTTCTTGGCGTTGCAACCCAGTAAGACCTCCGAAATTCACGGATGCAAGAGGCTGGACATCACTGTCACTCGCCACAAGTCCTACAAACTGAGCTGAAGTGAAATTTTATAGACAGGACTGTGAATACGCCGATCACCTGTGTTAAAAAAAATAATACAGCATCCACTGGAAATCCATGCGCTTTATATTCTGATGTTTGTTCTCCATTTTCTGAATTTCATGAAAACCTCGAAAGTACATTTGTGCTTGTTTTGCCGCACCAAAAAAACATCTGTAGGTCATTTTGGGACTCGAATTCATTCGTGCGCTGGTTGACTGAGCTCATATATCTATGTATTCACTAGAAGTTTTAGTTAAAGAGGCGGTGAACCTTCCAAATGTAGAAATTGCAGGAAAAAGTGACCCTTATGTAATTGTTCAATTTCAAGGTGAGAACTCGTTTTTGTGTGAACAATAAGTTCATTCACATAACTCGATTTGATTGAAGCTGTTATCTCGATCTTTGGACTCAGTTTACTCTCAGGCCTAAGCGAGTTATGCCACTATTGATCTGTATGCGTACCAAAATGTGTACATATGTATACATATCCAGAAGTTGCTGAGCTCCATCGCATTCCCGTTTATGGGGAGCACACTCCAAGAGGGCATATCCTTAACTAACATGGCTGTAGTTACACGATTGAAATACACTAGCGCATAGTGTCACGCATACAACTACGAGCATAAAACAAGTGTGCGTCGAGTAAACTAATATGATTGTTTATTTACATTGCTGAAATTATGCACAACATTTCATTTTATTCTAATACGTACGTTTTGGTCCTGTGACTCTGTATTTCATCGTGAACCAAAAGGCTTGCGAAGTATGGTATGATAAGCAACACCTACTCACTCATCAAAATTCGTCAGTTATTGCTCTCAGCACCGGCAGTGGTTTACGCGCCCATTGAGTCTGAGATAAACGGCAAAACTAACTTGCATAGGAGTTAAAACCTACAAACTACGGAATCCTTTGATAAGTACTATTGCTTGCATTTCAAGTATTAACAGATGTTCTTAGGGATTGTTGGAAAGAAGTCAACGAGTAAAGTAAAGTAAAGTAATAATTAATAATTAATTAATTTAATAATTAATTTGCAATAATTAATTTGCAATAATTAATTTGCAATGCACGTCGCTTCCAGGTGAGCGCATTGAACGCTCAACGTACCCCTTCACGGACCAGTTGGTTCAAACCTACGCTGCTTGAGAGGACTAAAGTGGCATCGCTACGTCACACATTTCCTTCTTTAAATCAACCGCAAAGGGTTTTTTTTGTGGCGCAAAATACATGCTTGCCAAATTAAGAATGCACTTCATGGTTTTCAAAAAAAGAACTTTACCATCGTGCTTAACAATATCTCACTACAGTGAAGTTCAGTGCATGAGTGACGAGTCGCGAATAATCCATCAGACTGTTGTAGTTGACACATTCACATTAGGCCCTCTAGCTCACGTGCAGTCAGCACGATTCATTACATCTGGAAAATATGACCATGTGGTTATAGCCACACGTGACATGAAGATTTTGGGCTCTATAGAAACAGCGGTTTTCTCATCATTTTTGTTGTTTAAATGACGCATTTTAATCCATCAAACGCGGCGTTAGTGCGAACGTACACTAACTTAACCTTTCCCAAGTATACGCAACAAGTACCGGAAACGAAGTAAAAAATACAGATAGCCGAGAGTACGATAATTACAAATATATCTCGACCAGCGCTGAACAAAATTAATATGCTGAATCATCATCATAATCACCATCATCATCATCATCATCATCGACAGCCATACATCAGTGGTTTACAATGATGCTTGACTGCCACACAACCACGAAGAACAAAGAAAAAGAAAAAGAAAACTTATGC
>LOND01000082.1:29022-66361 GCA_014220965.1 Paragonimus kellicotti
AGTGCGAACCTCCAGAGGTTTAAAATAGCAAACTGTAAACAGGGTGCCACGGGTTGTTCTACGATCAACATTAATCAGGGTTAACACTTAGTTGCACGTCTTTACTGACAAGATTCTGCCGTACATGCATTTTAACAGCATTCGGTGGACATTAGCCCTGCCCATGGCAATTCAAGGCCTCCGTTTGATGAACGGTAAGACGTGACTGGCTCCCATATAACCTTCAGTTGTATGATAGTGTCTGATTACCATATCAGTAACAAAGCCAGGGGATGACAATGTCATCAGCTGAAGACAGTGAGGTATCCCGGTCAAAATCTTTCCGCCAAAATATAAGACATCGTACACAGTGATAGGCTTTAGTCAGGGCAGTGTACCTAGTTAACCTTTGGAGACTTGCGCGGTTCTCACTAAATACGTTCCGTTGTTCAGTCGAACGATAGATTCGAACGCTAAATCTAAGTGTACCTTACACAAGGGACCCAACATACCAGAACACGGCCGGCCAGCCTCCATATAAATAAAATATTTCTTAAAACATATTAGCCATGATGTTAGACATTGTACCAGTGTACCAGTGTGGATAATGTAAAACAAGGTTCACGTGCCATTGCGCACTACAAACATTAGCTACTGTGAGCACCCACTTCCGACCAAAAACACGACTACCATCGCACACTCAAAGCATGCAGCCGCATTAACAAGGGCTAGTTCACATTCTCCGTGTTCTCACCGATGTTCAGTGGCTTTCGTCCAATGTTCGGCGCTCAAATTCTGCCACCATTCTGCATCGGCTGGTCATTCGATTTGTTAAGTATTGTGTAATCCTCAATCTGGAGGTGATTTTTGCCGGTTGTCTTTCCTGATTTGTTGTCGAAAGAATACACTATTGCCAGTCCACCAAAGAATCTATTCCATTGCAATGAAGTTGTCCGTCACCACTTTGCTGATTTCAGTGATCCACAGTGTGCATACACTTTTCAGGAATCAGCTCTACGTAACACAACCCACCTCCTCTATTCGAACCGATCCAAATGGATTATCACATATTTCATCAGATCTTGGTATGTGCATCTATGTGCAGGAACGGGGTCCAACTATTCCCACGTTATCCTTCGCTTTGTTGGGCATCTACACAGATCCAAACATCCTGTTCTTGAGTTAACCATTAAATCTCAATTGATCCATCATTTTCACAATTTCTACTGACTGCGTCAATTTTTCTCAACGATTCCGAGAACTTCGTAATATTAACTACTATTTTATGACTTCGGCTGACTTAGTCAATTTTTATTGGAAAATCTACCTCTCGAAGTATAAGATACATGGGAACGACTTGAAAGAAGGCGTCCACCTGAGCTGAGATCAACTGACACGGTAATCGACTTCATTGTTTTGGTGATGCTTCTGTGGTGAAAAAAAAGAATGTAACACAATAAACCTTGATACAAAATAACGAGTTAAGTCTAAGAGTAAACACATCACAAACAGACTACGTTCAGGGAACATCCAGTGGTACCAGGGAGTTCTCCAAGCATGGTTGATGGTGCGAGGCGCTGGAACTGAAATTGTATCCAACACTGAAATGTTCTGGCTGGCAGCAAATCACCGACCATTAGAGGACGAACTAACACTTGCGCGTAGCAAATTTTTATTCAAAAGTGTTTTTTATCGAGGTAAGCAATAATGTACAATGCGATCCGATGCAATAGTTAAGCACAATTAGCAGAATGAAGTCTAAACCGGTGAAAACACCACACCTCTTCACATGAATGTCTTGCGGAGGAATGAACGACCTATCTGCTTCTGTTTGTTTCGTTTGCCTTCCTTGTGTCCAGGTGATCTTTTAACCTCTTATATTTCATAGACTTAGTTAACCGATTATGCAGCTGAGTCCGGAAGAAGGTAGAGCTGATTTAGCGTTGACATTGGTCCCGTTTACAAATATGTAAGGTTGTCCTATTAGCCAACAGTTTTTCCATTCACGTGTCACTTTATATCTGTTATTTCCCACAAGAATGAAGTGATGCTTTTCCATTTCTTGGCGTTGCAACCCAGTAAGACCTCCGAAATTCAAGGATGCAAGAGGCTGGACATCACTGTCACTCGCCACAAGTCCTACAAACTGAGCTGAAGTGAAATTTTATAGACAGGACTGTGAATACGCCGATCACCTGTGTTAAAAAAAATAATACAGCATCCACTGAAATCCATGCGCTTTATATTCTGATGTTTGTTCTCCATTTTCTGAATTTCATGAAAACCTCGAAAGTACATTTGTGCTTGTTTTGCCGCACCAAAAAAACATCTGTAGGTCATTTTGGGACTCGAATTCATTCGTGCGCTGGTTGACTGAGCTCATATATCTATGTATTCACTAGAAGTTTTAGTTAAAGAGGCGGTGAACCTTCCAAATGTAGAAATTGCAGGAAAAAGTGACCCTTATGTAATTGTTCAATTTCAAGGTGAGAACTCGTTTTTGTGTGAACAATAAGTTCATTCACATAACTCGATTTGATTGAAGCTGTTATCTCGATCTTTGGACTCAGTTTACTCTCAGGCCTAAGCGAGTTATGCCACTATTGATCTGTATGCGTACCAAAATGTGTTCATATGTATACATATCCAGAAGTTGCTGAGCTCCATCGCATTCCCGTTTATGGGGAGCACACTCCAAGAGGGCATATCCTTAACTAACATGGCTGTAGTTACACGATTGAAATACACTAGCGCATAGTGTCACGCATACAACTACGAGCATAAAACAAGTGTGCGTCGAGTAAACTAATATGATTGTTTATTTACATTGCTGAAATTATGCACAACATTTCATTTTATTCTAATACGTACGTTTTGGTCCTGTGACTCTGTATTTCCTCGTGAACCAAAGGGCTTGCGAAGAAGGAAGATAACATATAGGAAGAAAGAAGAAAACAGAGGAGGGGAGGGGAAGTGGACCTAACTACTAAAAATAGCTACGTCTATATTCAAACATACAACATCAAGGCGCCTACACCTTGCAAACAAACACCTTACAAACCTACAAATATGCTGAAAGAGCTGAGGAGGTTGAGGATTCGATCTTTGAGCGCGTAAGCAAGCAGGAAGTGTGTGTTACGCTACTGACATGCATAGGCGGACAAACATTTAGACAAGTAAACGCAATCGAATGCAGCAGAAAGATTGCTGTCAAAGTTCCTCGCGACCATACTTACAGTGTGAACCAGAATTTTGGGGAGAATTTTGCACGCTGTGCAGAAGACAGACCATGGTTATCTTCACGTCGCTACACACTAATACTTCAGGCATGTGACGGTTTTCTTTTGAACTGTTTATTAGATCACCTTGTACACATTTGACATTACTAAAGTGTATTTTAGTATTTTCTATAGCAGTGCAGCGTGTTCAATAAAAATTCAGTTTTTATTATCATTAAAACTACACATGGCTCCTTAGCTAGTACTTGGAACATACTGTGTGAACCATGTGAGTCAACTTAAGCTGCCTCAAATCGCTTGAATTCAATGATCCACAATAAGGTTCACTGTACACTCAATGCGTTTGCTCATGACGATTAAGAATGCGTTAACAATTTTGTACATTGCACTCTTTATGTTTTATTCTAAGATTCACGTAAATAGCACGGAATGCTTACACATATGTGCGATAAGTTGAAAGTCCATTTTCACGTTTTTAAAACATAACTATAGTCCTGAAGCGTAGCCAGTAGTGATGAAAAGAAGGGTGTAGATGGTATACAGTAAACAGCATATGAGTTTTTTATTCCACGCACACTGGTTTTGCATCCGCATGGGCATTCCGAGTGTCAAAGGAAATTTTTGTGGCGTGGCCACCAATCTTACTCCATTATCAACGACAGTTAATTTTTCAATCACTTCACTAACTTGATCATTAAATGAAGGTATACTGTATAGGCGCAACTCGCTGAGAACAATACAACCTATTTAAGGGTTCCCATCTACATAGTGTAGCGTGCGTATATATAGTATATATAATATAGTACATAGTTATATAGGATGGTACTGTATATAATATACTTAGTATGTATGTGGACATATGTAGTGAACACATCGCACTTCTCCGTCCTTAACGCAAAATTCCTTATGGCTCGCCTAATCTCGAAGACCATGCGAAAACGGTGAAAACTGACAAATTGCATGTGCAATGCACTTTCAACTACACGCGTGATACGACATCCGTTCTAAAACATCGAAATATGCGAGGTACACGTTAATCACAATTAGTTGTGGTGTCCGCATTTCAACGGACGTTTCGGCTAACCACATTTAAAGAGAACAACCATACTCAGGTTTCATCTTTACTAGAACTCCTCAACAATACACAGCCTTGAAACGACTGGGATTTAAAATGTGATCACAGTTTTGTAAGACGGCCGTATTGATCACTGCGTCATGGATACCACATTAGGTATGACTGACTTATCATATGGAATTCACACTTATATCCGTTTTTGACTGATATTGAAGTTATTCAATCACCTAGAGAGCAGCATTGAAATAGGTTATCTGAAAGGTCATTGGAAATGCAAGAGTCACGATCAATTGTAGTGATGTTCAGTTCGGGTTATCCGAAAGTTTACCACCTATCGGTAGCGAAAACAATGGTGCTGAAGACACTTGGTGTCTACATGTACCAGCATTTTGCATATCAAGTCCTACTGCTGCGTCATATATTTTATAGTTCTGGAAGTTTTAACATACACTAGATACACTAGATAGTTTTACTTGATGTTGTCTGATGGTCACGTGTGGGTACGTTTACGTAAAACATGTAAACGCTTAAAATATGCAACAAGTTCTTTTGGATTTCCAGTAAAACTTCGTTAGAATATGTTTCGAAGACTTTTAATTGAATTTGACTGTCTTCTAGCTTTGGCTGTGTTTGTCGATGAATTCTCTTATTTACCACCAGCTTGCCTCACGGTTAACATAGCTATTGAGATTTGGCAACTAACATTTTCGTTGGATGTTGCGGGTGGAGCTGAATCCTTTACCTCAGGCTGAACTTTTCCGCAGTTCAGAAACAGCTAAATGGTATTCTCACAAGGCGCCCATGTTTTTATTGGTATGGTCCGCTATGTTCCCCGTCCATTTAAATTCTATACGTAATCCATCATTTATTTCTGTGGTCCAGATTTCAGAACGTTCCAACTCTCAAAATCTTAATTGCACACGAAACACCGTACTCCACACTCCAATATCCATCAGTCTGTTTGCATCACATTTCATCTGTTCATTTTGTTAGGTTGATTAAAGTCTAATACAATTCAGATGTTATTTGTTCCGCTTGTCATGTGTTTCATAGGCCGAGCTCCTTCATGACTAAGGTGAAAAATGCGTAAGCTGTGAGAAAGTAATCAACTGAAGTTGGTTGAATGCAGTTTGACAGCAGCAAAGAAATCAAACCAGAATGGTGCACCACTCAAAAAGCGTTTGGGGGTATCATGGCTAATTTGACTCCCTAAGATCAGTGAGAAACCACAGCTTATTTCCTTTTTTTATGGCGAGAAACACCCAGCCCATGGCCCCCGCTTACAAACAAATTCCCATTCATAGCCCATGTTTTCCGCTTCATGCGGTCTCTTCTGTGTTGCACATGGTCACACAACATTTATAATGTACGCCTCTTCGAAGTTGAATCCAAGAAGATTCCGGGTACTATCTTTACAACGTACCTTAATGCCGGACCTCGATGTGAGTCACTGGCCTGAATGGCAAACGCCAGCCCCGCCCTTGAGACTATAAGCCAGTTTCTCTTTGCATCCATTCTAAGTAACCATCCAGGCGCGAGCTCCATACTATGCTAACGACTCACTTTAGCTAGAGTACATTCAAAAAACCGTGCAACAAATAGAGACTGGAGCAATCACGCCAACTGAACAAAGCCTAGCAACCTCAAGTTAGTTCCAACCATCTACAAACTACTGAACAGAAGCAGCATTTTAACACAGCTTATTTTAAACGATCCCAGCTATCCCAACCCTGGCTTTTTCAGAAGTAACTTGCAGCTGATTGCCATAGGCACAATAAAATCAGCTCACCAACTGGATAGGCTGGTAGGTCAGCATAACCTTTTTTGTGATAATGCGCACCCATTGGGAAATCTTCCCACAGAACCTGATTAACGTTACAAGTTCGCCTTCTTTAAAACGAAAACAGGTGCATACGTTCAGGCCTCGTGGATCCTATTATGCTGTCTCCAAGATAAGTTGAATTGACGCTGGTACCTCAGGAGCCCTATTTCCATCGAGTAAACAGTGAAAGCTGGTTGAGTTCATCTGCCGCTAGAAAGAATATGTGATGTTTAACGGCTGACTAACGTACGAGAGAAGCAGTGATACACTGTTTGTCCACTTAGCTTCCCTCTCCCTACTCATTCATGCTTCGTCCTATGTGTGAACACGCTTCCCATGATTTTATCTTGGTTGAGTTATTTCCTCCAAACGAACGTACATCTCAGTCGTTACCAGGATTTGATGGGTTCACCAAACAGGCCTGCGTGCGCAACTAACGTTTAAGGAACGTATAACCAGGGAATTCACGTATTGAAAGGAACTAAAATTTAGTAGTTGACCGTTTGACTGTTGTTAGTAGCGAATGAAGCACTACCGCGTCATAGAAGACTTTTTGATGTGGAACCAAAGAAGACTGTACCTCTGTTCAACCGCCAACTACTGACCATTCATGAGGCTCCCATGCACAACTAGTCAATCGCTTTTATTGGACGGTGCTCTCAAGAACGCTTTTTAGACGGTGTCATTAATTGTTAGTTTTTAGGAGTATAAAAGCTCCCGATTAATTCATCTTTAAATTACTTACGCCATTGAACAAAGCTTGTAACCCTGTGGCTTTGTATTTGGGGATATGCGTGAAAGATGGCCTTCCGAACGAACGCCGATATAAACAGATATTGGAATGAATAACAAAGGAGTGAGTAGCTGAAAATGTTGTGCAGCTAGCCGTGTTTAGAATCCAGCAATTGATTCTCTAACAAAAATATGTTAGTTACTTTGCCATGAGATGAGTTAACCCAGAAGGTGACTTCGGACATCAGAAATGAACTCGTGCTTTTCAAACAATACACTTTGGTTACATGCGTTAAGTTATACGTCTGAGCGGAATAATGCTCTACTTTTGTAAGGGCCTGTTGACACTTCTTCCGTAAATCAACTATCAGGTATTGGTAGTAAGTTTAGTTACACAACTTGTCACGCACATTCATGACAGTTGAAGTATGCGTGACATCACACCTCATCGCTTAGTAAAATTCCTTCACGTTGATATATAAAAACCATGTGTTAAGGAAATCTCGACACCTTGGCTAACTTTTAGTTTGTCTGAAAGACTCGTATTTACTATATTTTGACATTAGATATAGGCTTGAACTATCCAGCTCTTCCATATGACGCTCAACTATTGCTTCACCTTGAAGCAATATTGTACCAGTCGATTTTCTCATGTAATTTGGTAGAAAAAGTAGCACGTTTTTTGGTGTTATAATATAACCACTTTAATACTGATTGTTTCCTTTCACAGGTACGAAGGAAAAAACAAAAGTTATCGAAGACTGCCTTGATCCGAAATGGAATGAAGTAACTCAGGCTGACGCTTTAATGTTTATTGTGACAACATTAT
Source organism: Paragonimus kellicotti (assembly GCA_014220965.1). Classification (NCBI taxonomy): domain Eukaryota; kingdom Metazoa; phylum Platyhelminthes; class Trematoda; order Plagiorchiida; family Troglotrematidae; genus Paragonimus; species Paragonimus kellicotti. Next base: position 36,699 of record LOND01000082.1, read on the forward strand.
AGACCTTGAAAATTGACTTGAAAGGAAAACCGCTGGCTGCTTCAGATGTTTTGCTGTTCACAGTTAAAGATAAGGATAAAGTTTCTCCTGACAAGTAAGCACTTGCGAGCATTTTACGGGTCTACATTAGAAAAAATAAATGGATGATTTTAGACTTTGACTTAGGGAGTAAGTTAATAAAACTAGAAAAATAGGAGATTGTGGATAACAAAGGCTTGTTTATTTGTCATCAATCGAGAACTATTTTTAAACAACGTTTACTAATAAGTACTACTTAAGAATTTCATAAAACAAACCAAACTGTATTTTTTCGTTTGGGTCTTTTAGACGTCTTATAAGTCTTCATGTTTACGAACAATCTTCATGTTCAATACAGCAGCGCATACATTTTTGTTTAAACACACTCTGGAGCAATTTAAAGAGACTTGTTTGTTTGGCACTCACATTCACGTTTGCAACTTCTCCAGAGGCTGAAAAATTGTCGGAATATTTTCCATGTCTCAATGAAAATGCACAACAACGTAACTAGAAAAAACCTAATGGCTAACACGATAAGGCTGAAGGAAAAAATAGTCAGCTGAATGAAAAATTGGTAGCAGCGCCATAAAAAAAATAGTGCATTGACCAGTTGACAGTTTTATATACTGCACAAAATGGTTGTCGTCTTTGAAACATCCGACACCTCACAAAAATCGAGTGGGAGCTGCGTCATTTGGGGCGAAAGTAATGTAGTAGTGGTACGTTAAAAAAGGAGTTTATCCTAGTTATCGATGAGCAAATTCTAGTCGATCAGAAGTAGGGACTGTTGATAGAAGATGCGTCCTAGTTTCACTCTGTTACTTCGTTGTGATCATACTTACATATTTGACTACTGGTATTTATATTTGAGACACGATAGCATATTTTAAAAGTTTTATCACAAATTAGTGTGGATGTATCAGAACGCTATGCCTCATTTCAAGGTAAATAATCCTGGATATTTTACATGACGTAATAAAGGAAGCTCAAATCTCTGAGAACAAATTGTATGTGAATCACTCAGGGAATGAACTCTTCTCAGATGAATAAATTACGGTTTGTGTGAGAATGGGTTATCTGCTAAATGTTAAATTCTCAAAAATATTTTAATCGTAAAAAGATAATGGATCTTGGCGAAGCCACACCATTCAAATCTTACTGGTATGGTGCTTTCATAGTGCTGTGATGAATGACTAGGCACTACTACGCTTGTGTGCTGATGTAGAAAATTACAGATTACCTTTGCAATCGCTCAGTTACTTTCACGAAGTATTAATGACGGTGACATCAGAATGCATGTGCTTTTATTTGTGCCCATTTTATAGCAACACGTTTAAGTTTACGAAACACTGGACTCTTTCCTTTGTTTGTGTTAAGATTATTGGCTGTTTTTTGAAGGTGACTTGTATAACTTTTGTGGCCAATTGTCTTTAAATGTGTAATGTAGTTTTATGAACATCCGGATTGTAATGTAGTATTGTTAAAATTTGATCATTAAACACATGCGTTTATCCTGGATTCAGACTCACATCGAGGACATGGAGGAACCGAAGCAATTAGAAATCTTCAAAGCGTGCCTCAGTGTCGGACACATTAAAACAGCTTAGAAGTGATAACGTGTTTGTGAATAAACATTATATCCACTACAATATGAAGGAGGTTGAATCTTTCCATTATTCCTTGATAACTGGCTACTTAATCGAACATGTTCTTCGACATCTTAATCCGTTCGCAATAGCCTGTTGAGTAATATCATGAGGAACAGCCGGCCCACCGGTAATTTCAAGAATGGAGTAGGGTACATTACATCATATTTGTGGGCTTTTTCGGCATCTGGCTCCGCTGTGCGTTTCATTTTTTTACCCACGGGGCTAAACAATAGTCACAGGGACAAGCGTAGGTTGTGGCCACTCTGATAAGTTTATTCGGCCGAATCCAAGCACCGAAGTTTTGTTTGAAGTGTTCAAGTCCTTATCAGCTTAGCTAAGCAACCTTAGGTAGCATCGTTTTCAGCATCCCCGTAGTGCAGTAGAACCACGACAACAGTTGATATATTCCGTGAATGTGCAACGCTTTTAGTGTACGGACAAAATGTAGCCGAACCATTCGACCTTAAATCGTCTTGCTAACTTTAGATATCGGTATTCTAGTCCTTTGAGCCAAGTAGTGCTCTTTTGAACAGCAGAGTGACTCCAACACTTGTGGCACACGTTCGATACCGAGTCTGCACCAGAGCCTGAGTGGCAAAAATGACGTCAGTAGTTGACGTACTACCAACTATTGGCCAACGCGGATGTCAATCAACAACTATGCTCATCAAGTATTTTTCACCAAATGGGCCACAGTGATCTAACTGTGGGTTTTTTCAAACTGCTAGCTTACCTGCCGAGCGCGAACAAATTTACTGCCATCCGTAATGACAAGTCATGACCTCAACACGGGTTAGCACAGCTCTGCACCGTCAATTCAAGGGGTGAGTCGGTTGAATACAGTTTCCAAACCAATGAAAGCTGTACAGCAGAAATGATTAGGGAAGTATGCCCAACTACTTTTGCAGTCAGCCAATCGCTGAGCAGGCATCCGCAGATGGATCTACCGCCGCAAGCGGGAGATGCTTGCACTGAACGAAATCGCATGCTTGAGATACGAAAGATTATCAGCAGTAAACAGAACCGCAACTAAGTATAAAAGTGGTGCAACACTTAGCTCACTGGTGGGTGCATCCGAAGGTATTTACAAACAAGTATCTTTAACAGCCATTGTTGCAGAAAAGTTTGAAACCCGGAAACCGGGGAGGATATATTCTGGCTTTTCTGTTGCGCAATTTGGACTGGTGCAACGCCGTAATCGCCATATATTCTGAGAGTTTTGCTGTCAGCTTCTAGTGGAATCATGGTATGAGTTACTCGTCTGGAATACTCAGCTTGTTTGGTTATAAATAAAACACGTTTTTCACAGCAACACATAGTCCACAGGACGAAATACTACGTTCGCGGAACACTGAACCCACTTCAACATGCACGTGAACAGCAGGTGTTTTCACATGGCCAAAACTCTAGAATAACGCAAGATGAGATCTGGTAGAGAAGGCGTATCACTAGGGAACAGTACTTAAGAGAACAGTTTTAGTGTTTTCATTGCCAATAAACCTAACCAGATGTGTTGGCCTTGAATTCGCAATTTTATACCCTTCTGGCCTATACTACAAAGTTGCGCGACGAATGAAGCAATAATTACAAAGCAATCACAAGCATGATTATTCACTAGAACAGAAGCAGTAGTCGTTAGACCTTGGCTGTCCTCTCTAACGTTGCAATTTTCATTCGAAGCAGCTAGCAAAGTTTTGAAGTTAAAACCAATCGTTTTCTGTGACCTTATACAACGTCTGCCACTTAGGTTTAGGATGCTACACCTAACTCCAGAATGTTTTTCCACTAGCAAAACACTAGCCCATGCGTTTATACAATTAGGTAATTGACGGATGAATAGTTAAACGGATTTTGTAAAAGTCTCTCGGATGATGTCCACACATAACTGTGGAAAGTCGAGGATAATTTGCTCTGGAACATTCCAATTTAGTAACCAAGGCCGGTGAGCTTTTAATAGTTAGAACAGTCAAGTTCTGAAATGGTTCACACATATCTCGGATGCTGTGTTATGGGTATATATAAGCCTTTGTTAACGCTGTACAAAGTTGACTCTACCATTGAGAACGTTCTGCAACTGGAGTCCTGATTGCTCAATAAAATTATAACCGGCATCCTGAACAGGGAACTGAAGAACCAACTCTGCGACATTCTACTTTCTGCGAAGGCCGCAAAGGATGTAACAACAAGTTTCGCAGTTCGAAAACTTGCGAGTTGGATATAATATATGCAAAGTTATTTCATGCCAAAGAATTGGGCTTGTGTGAATAATCAGCCTCCGTCATAATTGACCATGCACTCTTGTCAACAGCGTCCATGCACATCACTGTCTTTTTCTCCTAGGGACTTCATGCAATGTATCAAACCTCAAGTCTTCAAGTTAAAGAAGTCCCAAAGTGTTCGAAACATATTTCACATAACAAAGTGGAAAATTGTGATCTGTGGCCTAAAAGTTACAAGATTGCGTGAAAACAAAGAACTGTCATGTCTACTGTGATAGTATATTAAGGCAATCCCAATGCACGTATAAAAGTCACAGTGCTTTCTAGTCGTAGTTGGACTAAAATCGAAGACAAGTGCTTACGGAATCATCCAACAATGCTCGTAATTTTCATGGTCAAGGACGTTATCATAACGACATGGCAACGTTGACACGTTCGTGTACGACTGGCACTGTGACGTGTGAAATTTATTTCGTAATGAATTACCAAGACTGTGTTACGTACCTGCGGAAATTCTTCAGTTTTGGATTATCTAACCGCCCGTCATACGCTGTGGTATTGACATAAACTGTTTCTCATTTCCGTTTCATTAGATAAGCGTTAGTCTATTGGTAACCGATCGTCAAATCGGTAAACTCAGTGTTCTTGTTAAAATCGGGTTGTCTAACTCTTAAGTAATGTGCCATACCACTATTAAGCGATAACTTATTGTCTCAGGTTAGGACGTAAGTAAATTTAAAAATAAACAGAAAACGTAACATACCCTGCTTCCAACTTGCTTTCAGCATCAGAACTTTGGGGATTACACGACCTTATACTCTTCAAAGTATCTTTTATTTTTTTTCAGGTTACCTCAGTTTTTCACAGCTTATTTAAGTTGATCACAAATACAGTGAATATAATTTAGTTTTCGATTAAGCAAAGCAATTCTTAGTCACTGTTAGGTGACCATCAGTTACGTCCGTAAATGTTGTCCTAAAGGTAATAATAGCGTGGGCGATTTCAAACTTGATGCAACATTTGTGTCTCTGTTAGTAACTAGTAACAATTACTTTCTTTCATACTAATGAAGTTCGAGACGTAGAAGATTATTTTGTCATTCTGGTATATCAAGGATTCCTTACTAGACGTAAGCGAAACAGATGGTTACGCTAACCTTCTTAAAATATTGAAGTCTTTTCTAGGCTATTGTTGGCCACTTGGTTCGAGTACTCTTCCGCTATACAACTAACAGCCATCGAAGTAACTGGTTTTGGACGCAGTAACTACTACTGACTACTAGGGTTGTCGTAATTGACAAGCTGGGACTTAGCTGCAAGACTGTGTCCAACAATCACCCATACAGATTGGACGAGGTTCGAGCTTTGGTGTATTTACATCTCAAGTAGTAGACGCTAAAAAAATCAGACGATACGGTCACAGTTCGGGTTTTCAATGTGTGCCTTTGAAACACATTGTAATGGGCAGACCCGGGGAAATCGAGTCACAAATCAACCACATCCTCTACCAATGACCAAATTTCCTGAACCTTTACTGAGCCTCTGCGTTTTTGTTTAAATTTGTCAGCAATTTCTACCACTAACTCAGTGGTGATGTACGACTGATTCTACTAGATGGATTCAACTCGAACTCTGTAGACGATTCAGTTCAGTTGTTGAAAGTTATAAATATTCTGTCCATATGTCAGTCTTAACTGTAATTTTTGCCACCGACCTTGTGAATTTTTAAATGACCTCAGACGTGCTTTATATAACTGATAACTTGGACAGTTGAGTTTTGCCTATTATTACGATTATTATATGTGAAATCTGAAATAAAACGGTTATTGACTGGAATAAGCCGATGAATAATCCATTATTCACGTAAGCACGATAAAGGATAATTTTATATCTCTGAGGCGAAAGAATTCTTAAACCAAGTTGAAGCAACTGCACTTTGCCAAAGGCAAAAGTGACACACCACGCTTCCCCACGTGATACCGTAGACCAAAGACACAAACCAAGTGTACAGTACTCATAACTTTGCTTCACTGTAGAACCATTTAAACGCATTTTGGTTCAAAGGTTTATGCGAACATTTCACTCAATATGCATTAAGAAATTGACTTGCCGGCCTTGGAAGAAGGATGAGGTCATCTGATCAGTTGACTTCCAGCATAGCTAGTTCCTGTTCATCTTCAATTGGCGATCCGCATTGCTAGAGTGACTTGATATAAACTATCTTCATTCATTGTCCTATATATAGTCATGCATCTGAAACTCCGATATGTCCCCACAGATTTATGGGATCAGTTGAAGTTCCTCTGCGAGGCCTGTTGACTGGAAATGAGGAACTGTCATCGAAACTCGTCCTGAAGAACAAAAAAGGTCACGATACACTGGTACGCAAGAGATTTTTTTATGTATCACAACCTGTTATCTGTGATTTTTGAGCATCAGACCGTTTCGGTAATTCACGAACATACTCTACAAATGACCAGGACAAATTTTTGAGCTAATATTGTGCTGAATTTGCCAAAAACTCCTGGATTCATTTTTTGAGCTTGCTGGCTAGCTTTCATTGGTATTGAAGAAGATAACTTGAAATAATGATCGTGTAAGTACCACACAGCAGTCTCACCTATAGTCTTTTTAAGAAGGACCATTTCCAAAAAGAGAGTATTTCAGTTCGACCCCGTTGAGCCTCCATAAGTAATTGGACGCTAGGGAGATCATACGTTGTAACAGACTGCGAACTACAGTTCGGACCCGAAGTCGGCTTGAGTCTCTTACTGGTGAAGGAGATTATCACGGCAATCTTAGTTGTCGAGATCTGAAGTTCAATTCAGGCTAAGCAGCCGGTCTATCTATTGTCAAAACATTTAGGGTTGTTTCGCCCAGTCTACTTCCCTTAACACAGATACTTATTGTATTCAGTAACATTTCAAACAACTAACTACTGATGGTTTACGGCCCTCACTTGACATGCACCCTGTTAACTTACTTGTAACTTATAGATACTTGTCGCTTTAGCCTCTTTATTTTTCACAAACAGTCCGTGATGCTCGTCTTACAAATAACCGATTATCCTGAGGCAGCACTCGTAGAATTCGACCATGTACAACGCCGGTTACATCCATTGAATGCTAATTGGTGCGGCACTGTAATTTTGAATCTGGAACAATTAAACAACTCAGTAACTTCGAGTATTAAAATCGTAAATCCACTGAAGTTGACAAACAGAATTAATGAAACTACATGTCTTAGCTTACAAACGAGCTCAGCAAACGGAACATCGCTGGGACTCGTTTATGAATTTGGCGTCAGCACTATATCAGAGTTAACCTCTTTTAAGGAGAGGGACGAGACCGAATTACTCTACAATAGCATCATCAGCCGGAAGAATTCTATTTATTCGGGGAACGTATACATTCCAGGATAAAAGTGAGCAAGTTTAGGAGTGGGCCTTTCAGGCAATTGCGAAAAAACTTCTAGTTTGCAAGGAGGGGCTTAAAGAACGACCCAAGAGATTGCATTGTCATCAACAGTCCTAACACTGTGCACCAATAACGGTGGAGGTTTTAGCTCCAGGTACACCATAACCCCAGTTATCGGGTGATATTTGGGGAACAGAACAGAATACGGAAAGAGTTTATGGAGGAGAATGCGCCTACAAACCAACTCATTACACTCTATATGCGTTATTAGGGCACGCTTAGAGTACTGCTTTTCTTCGAAATTGCGCACATTCTGGTCAATGTACAGTATGCATCATGGCACTCATTGAGAGGAACACTGCACGCACAATTAAAGAGAACCATTTGTCAAAATACTATCATATGCGTTGTGTCGGTGTACCGTCGCCCATGGCTGGAATACATCACTTCGAGATCACTTTCCAGAATCAACCACTTTTGGTTGGTTTCATCGAGTCTCTGTTTTGGAAGGCAACTGTAGCAAACAAACAAACTTCGTTTCCTAAGCAGCCCATTAATTAAGTTTTACTCAACCATGTCATTGGAACAAGATGACGGAGAAGATGGATTGACAGATGCATATACTCCTCACAATTCCACACTCTACCACGGTTATACACCCAGTAATAGAAAATTCTAGGACGAATAGTCATTGGTTGTGCAATATCATTATTTCGGACCTCCATTTTTGAATGGATCAGACATACTTATTCAAGTTTATTTTCAGACATTCATGAGTTTTGTGTAGTTTAATGTTAGTTAGAATACAGAGTATGATGCGTGACTGACAAGCTATCGTATCCTGCTCGAACGTAACGGCTTCTTATGAATTCGGTGACTGAATCAGAGTTGTACGTAAATGGTTTCCACTCAAGCGACATAACAGTCTATTGAGGGATCATAAACCCGTGAACGTAATAAATCTTTTACATGTCTAGGAGCGTGAAAGTATTCCAAATACTTGTCTCATATCTTGACAATTTTCTTGAACCACTATTTTTTTTGAACGCGAGTGAATCTACCGTGCACATTTGTAGAACAATAGTTCAGACATCATAAATACAAATCAAAAACCGTGTAAAAGATAGAACAATAATGAAATATTTTAGTAGTTAATCACCCTATATTCCTATTCTATTCGATTTTTTAATAGGCAACCTTGGAGACAGTAATCAAATATATATCACCGAAGCCGAGTGGAGATGCATCTGGCGGTATGTGAAACGTAATTCGTTTGATTCTTAATGAAAAACGTATTCTGTTGACGTCCGTTAAACCGTCATTCTATTTAAGTAAAAGCAAATAAGTTGGGGTAACACTGATTACTATTATTATTATTCTTTTCAGATCTAAGTTGTACCCCGTGTGTATTAGTAACCCGGGCTGTCATTTGTCCTGACAGTGATCACAAACACGCGCTGTAGTGAATACGTTTAAATGTGCAGGAAACAGATATTAGACAACAAACTTGCCAGAGTGCATTGTGACTAGTGTCGTTGAAAGTCAAAGGGAAAACTCTGATGGAAACACTTTAAGATAACTCAAGTAAACCAGTTACACGTCGTCGAAAGGCGTGCATGTAACTGAATATTTTAGGCTGCCTTGTTGGAATGCTTTTTAACCAGCGATCTAGACAATCACCAAGCCTCCTATTCAACAAAAGCGCACCTATCTAGTTCGACTGAACACCCTAAATCTGGTAACTACTTGTTAAGTGACTAATTACTTGCTCGGCGATTTTGAAACCGTTGTTGGCATCGATCGGTAATGTGCGGTCCAATAAACGCCTTATAGGAGTAAGTATCACCGTCATTTGCACCGTCATTTGTTATCCTTCGATTTACGTTTTCACGAAAGGTCATCCCCCACTTGATGGCTGAGCGCAGTAAGGCCCCTCGTCATTCCTAATCCGGATAGTCAAATTTGTCTCCTACCATTACTCCGCCGTACGGTTCTCATGTTTTTTTTTCCCTGGGCTTTTGGCCAAGATACTCATCAACTCTCTACATCTGCTAGTGGATTTGAAGCCAGAAGGGTTCAAACGACCTGACAGAGATTAGTTTTTGTTAAATGTGCAAGTCCTTCGGAATCTACTTCATTACGACAGGTCTTCATGGCATTTGCGACTCATCTTCGGTTACATTCGCCTTGCTACGATGACATGAAAGAGTGGATCCTCGGTGGTGCTTGGTGAACATTTCTCAAACTTGCTGTGTTCGAGTATTAGCTGGCAGCTTCAGGGTTACCCACGCATAATCTAACAGCAAACAGGTGACCGAGATGGCCAGGAAGAATACCATAATACGATTCATTTATAACGAACATGAACCTAACTAAAAAGTATGTGATTCGAGACACTTCTCACTTCAGCAGTAACGTGAACTAATTCGGAAGGAAAAAAGAAGGAAAAGGGTACGCACACACAAGACGAGAAAGAATCGATGTGGACACAAACGCGGCAATTACTGTCAGCCGAGGCAACGTTTCCAACCGGCGACCTGAATGATGATGAGGTCCCTAACTGCATATCTGGCGCCTACCTACTCATCTCGCCAAATTAATCAGGGTCATCAATAATATGATCATACAACAGAATTCGTTTCATTGTTACAGCTCTGCTGTCTTCCGTATGAAGAGAAGCCTTCAAGCGATATCCATTCCATTCGTCCAACGGTTGATCGTGGCCGACAGCGTATTAACCAAAGCACCATGACATATCTGGGAAGAGATGGGTCCTTATTTAGTAAGCATTTTCCGTTTGGCCATATTGCGCATGGAATGGACAACCAACCGGCAACCACACTGAGAACTGCGCGCATCAGTTGAGTAACATATACTGCCAATGGAAAATTGACGTCATTGGTGAAGAAGACTGAGAGGTTCAGAGAAATCGTTCCCGGGGGTAACAGTGCACACAATGGTCCACGAAAAGTTAAACGGACTAGTTTCAAATTCCGCCTGAGAAGGCGGACCGAACCAATAAGTTGGCGCATAATTTCTGTCCCGAAAACATATGCTAAACTGACAGAGCGGTTGTGAATGTGAAAGCAATGTTGATTTAATTCCTAAGCCAGGCCTTCTAAATCTCCGTGAACCATTCTGCACAAAATGACGACAGGGGTGTGTACAGTGGTACTATTAGTAAACATACTGCTAACCTTATGGCCAGATTTACAATCTTGAATGAGTTCATAACGGCTCCTCACTCTCCATTGGATAGCTTAACCTAAATCAGTCGACAAAAAGCTCTATTTTGGGTTCCAAACGACTACAAAATCTAGGGACCAAAAAATGATGAGTCGACGTTTTTTTTTACGGAAACGTAATTTTTATTGACTATGTATTCCTAATCGAGGTAGTCTTCCCGGTTATCCGTACGCCAACCGGGATAATTTTTTAATGAACAAAATCAGCGTTGGTATCGTTTCTCCGTTAGTTAGAGGTATAAAATTTCACTCATAAAGAAATTCAAGCCGAGCGTTCATCATAGCAAGATATCCTTGATGAACATAAATGTGAAAAGTGTCCATGATGTCTTGTAGTGTGACCGCAGGAATGGACTTCCAATCAATCAGATATGCGAGGTTGCCCATGCTCAGTCAAAATCCCCATTACTCGAGTGGAATGACTGCTGACAGACTGACCAGTTCAAGTTGCTACTTCCCCTGAATCTCACCTGAATCCTACCCAATTTTCTGTTGTTGCAGTCACATCCGGTTTATTGTCAGCTATGTCCAAATCACCAGCAGATCAATGCGAAGCTAAAACTTACACACGTGTCTTACCCTGAAGACAACAGTATGATGATCAACCTTGAGTTTCAATGCGATGAGCTGCATTTTATAAACAGCAGCGTTCACATTTGAACGATCTCATTGGCTGGTATAAGTGAATTACATGTTTACTCATCAGCTGATTCATCAACATAGCAGTACACTACACACCACAGTACATCTCTCAACAGTACCACAGTACTTTTATGGGAATAGGATTCTTAACGGTTGCATTGTGATCATTATCAGAACGGTAAGAATAACCGCGTACACATTTTTAAACTTTTATAAAATATCATATACCATTCATATATAGGTATGTGCACAAATATAGCACGGTATATGATAAATGGCAAGAATACAAAACGCATATATACATATATTAGATTTGCGTGTATTTTTATACGTGTATTTCAGGTAAATATCCTTGCTGTTCGGATAAGGTTATCACAAAACAGCTGACATAAAATGTATCCACCAGGAAGCTGCTGTGGTATGGTGGACATCCAGTTAAGCAATGTTTTATAGACTGGAATATACGAATAAGACGACGAATTAGTTAAAGAATGCACACGTTTCTGAATTTAGCTAATGTGAACATTTGAAGGTGGACGATAATTTTTATAACATTGGGCTCACAGTATTGAAAATCGGGTAGCCTCAGGTATTAGTAGTGACTAGATCAGTGCCCCTGGGTGTCTCCCCAGGTTTACGACGGGGTAATAGCTTTCCACATTGAAGTGAACTACTAAATGGGGGGAATTGCAGGACGAATAGGAAATGGACAGATTCTTCAATGACTATTAACCTGAATGGATATGGAAGGTGCACCGGGCGTCTTGACTGGTTGTATCTTATTCACAGGCCATGTGGACCACCTTGTTCACCGGCTTTTGGTAACAAAAGACAGACGTTGTTGGACCTACGTTTCCTGTTTGTACATCAGGTTCGCCCACTGTGACGGATATTCCAGCCATTGAATGGCTTCTAGAGCAAACTTATGCAGGGTGCATTGCACATCTTGGATAAATGGACTCTATCCGGAGGACATACAGACCAAGCTAACGGTCACCGAACCCCAATGGATTGGGTATTCCGCGGTTCGTCACGCGGTTTTACGGGTGAAGTTGTTGAATCAAAGGCCCCGGTTGGAGCATTCAAGTCAACTTCCTTTCACGGAACAGGAAATCAAAAAGTATCAAGTCCGTTAAAACGCGTGAAATAATGCACTTATTAACATTTACGAATTATGGTCCACTCCATTGATCCGACTGTTTAGTAGAGGCACCGATGATTGATCCAGCTCTCACACCACACGTCGCCGTACCAAGAATGTCTGTCTCACTTACCACGTTTATAATAAGTTTCTTTAATTGGCGACTCTCCAAACGCACCAAAGACAAGCCTCATTTGCTGGTGGTGAAGTTTCAGTCATTAGGATGGTGCGCAGAACAAAAATGCCATCTCCGTATGATCTATACATCAACTTGCCCCCTGAAACCGTTTTAGCTTGTTACGTTCAATGTCAGATATTTCATGCAGGTAGATCAACGGACATTTCTCGCACGGACGTTGGGGACAATCGTCATTGACAACTGTTTTCTTTTTAAAACATTGCTTACAATCCTGGCACAACACCTCATCTCCAATTTCAGTTGACTGACTCGTAACGAGTGTATTATTTTCATTTGTTTGGAGATTCTGCGGTCGAAGTCTCTAGTCAATCAGGTGTTCTAACTGCTTAGAGCATGTCGAATCAGAAAACGCTATTAGAGTATATCCAATTTGACAACTGTATTTGCACTGTCGGATTTAAAAGTGTGGTTAGAACGTCAAAAAAGCTCCTTCACAAACCCTACGTACTTATTATTTCGTCACATGCCCCAACAGACCGCCGTCAAGGTGCAGTCAGAGATGAAGTTTATCAACAGCTCAGTCACCTTCTGTGTATCGTGCGGTGCACGTACGTCATTGTACTAACCACAGAATTGAACGCTTAAGTAGGTAGGCCAGGTGCTGATGAGCATAACTCAGGTGGTGTGGTAATCGTCCAACAGATAAAAGCGAAGTTTAACCGCAGCATTGCGCCGACAATGGTCTGTTTTCAGCAAACACTAGTTTTAGTTGCTGTGGTCGGTAATTGGCGATCTCAATCGTCATTTCAACTGTGGACGCAGATTGACCGTATAATTTCCAGACCTCTGATGGCTTGGCTATTTACAGCATTTTCGGTTGGTGTATAGTATCTGTTTGCATTCTGCTGGTAAATTAGTGCGTGTAAGTGGGAGGCTACTTCGACATTAAACAGAGTGACTTAACAAACTAGCGTAGCTACATGCACTCTACAGCTATCAGTTAACCATGGCCCCTGGTCAAGGATCTTCACCAGTGGATGGCATCGAGGCAGCCTGAGAGCATATCCTGCATGCAATCCATCAGTGTAGTATTATGTAGTTTGACATTGCTGTTGATTCAACTACGAAGATTTGGGTCTCTCTGAGATTCTCCAAATTTCTTGACGCCGGCCGGAATATTCCATTCGACAGCCGGTATGATTCCGAACTCAAGAAGCAACTCAAGAGGGACTACGGGGTGTTGTGAACACAATACACTATCGAGATGAAATGGGCAGTTGTTACGGAGAATCATCAGAAGTCCTTCCCTATCGTCAGAGCGAAAGGTAGCTGGAGGCCAACTAGGAACTAGGCCAGTGTAAAGTCTGTCCACAATCTGCAACGAAGTTTGATAAGCTTGATTGAGAACTGAGAACGGTTCGATTGACCATTTAGGTAGTTGACTATGAGTTCGGGAACTTTCTGTATTCACTGGTCCGCTGACGTTTCTTTATTAGTGGATACAAAAATCTCGTTTGATATTAAGTTCCTCAAATGTCACAATGTCCCCGGCCCGGACGAACATTCACTGACATCTTTTACAAACGGATGCCTAACATTAGTAAAAAGACTGACGACTTTGTTCTGAAACCCTCAGTATCACGAAGTCATTTCCAATGACTGAGGGTTGACAGACAGCGTGTCCGTCTCCAGGAAGGGCTCAATTAATTATTTTGTAAAAAATGGAAAGGTCAGCTTGTTTCTTATTGCGGTGTAGGGGTTCACAATCATTTTATTTCGTAAGCTGGACCAAACGCATGAACAAGAATTCCATAATGAACCAACTGGGTTTCATCCTGGTGGTGGTTACTTTGGTCACACCTTCACATTCCGTTAAATAACTGATGGCTGTCATTCATGTACAAGGTTGGCAACGATCTTTTTAGACATTGGGGTAGTCTTTGCTTCAGCTGACAGATCTGCCCTTTGAATGCGTTTATTAAACAAGAGTGTACCCAAGAACTATAGTAAAGTCCTGAAAACAACTTGCCGTTATATCTCTGACTGGGTCAGGGTTTATAATAGTTTGTCGCCGACCTTCAGTACCTCAACTTTCTAGTGGACGGGATCTTAGAGTGAATTTCGACAGACTGCGACTAGGATGGTTTAGGATTGCTGCTGAGTGACACATCTCGACAATTTATATTTGCAAACTAAGTGAGGTTTTGTGGCTAGCCCATAACGTCCCAGGTGGATTAGAGGCTGGAGTTTGTCAATCTGGTATGGTCTTTGCACCTACTATTTACAAGGCCTTATTTCAGGACTGGTGGTATTCATAATGGTGAACCATTCAAAGTAGCCGAGAAGTTCATGAACGTTGGGGATTGTATTATTACTGGTTGATTATCTGATAAAATCACGAATACTAAGGCCAAAGCTCACGTCGCATCTGTTGACTTGAGCTGTCTGTGGCGCTGGCACAATTCCCGTTTTCCTATGGAAAGCTGGATGCGGAATTTAGTTGTACGAACGATCTTATAGTACGGCTGCGAAACCTGGCCGATTTATGTGGATATCACTCAGAGACCACTGGCTCCTCCGAAGCATTGACGGCTTTTGACGAGGGAAACCATTTTAGCACTGACGAGGTTCGTCGACGTGTCCTTAGCACGAGCAGACTCGGTGTCGTTCCACAAATTTCGCTGACTTGGACACGTTTCACAGATCCTCAGTCACCGCTTGCTGCACACCAGACTCGCCTTTAGAATAATGTCGTTTCTACTCGGGAATACAACAAAAAAACCTCAGTCTGTGAACACGAGCATCAGTCGCAATATCAAGCTGAACGGTAGAAGCCGACTTCTTATGGATGTGCTTAAGTTAATGGATTACGTTCCCAGCCGACAAGCTGTTTTTCAATACAAGTTGTACGTAATTTATTTTGATGGGTATTTTTTGGCACATTTGACCAATATCATACATTAGGTAGGACATTAATGGGACAGTGTTTTCCAGTCGACCGTCACTGACTGCTTTGGTCGTTGAAGAACCATTCGCCAATCTACCTTACATGCCGTAGTTATCAACCACTCCCGAAGTTGATCTCATCCATCTGCATTTTACGTATACCGATTACAGCAACAAAATAGACGGTTAAGCTGAGACGTGTATATTAAAAATGTATTCGTGAAATGTTTATCGACCAGAGTGGAAAGTTCTCAGCTCATCGTAGATCACTTTGAGAGACGAATACCAGAGTAAAGTGGATGTTAGTTTGAAGCAAACATAATCGATCTGCCTTGCCGATACCCACTCTTGAGGGAAGGTGTGCATACACGTGCATTTATTTTACAACGTAGGACATGATTAGAAACGCAAAATAATATGACAAATAAAAAGAGAGGAGTGGATTAGTTTGATCAAGGCAAGTGTTCAAGGCATATGTGTAAAAAAACTGGAGACATTTTTCATATTGATAGGAATACACGGATGACTGAACGGTTATAGATTGACCCTGAATTTCGGTGATTGGAATTTGCAAAGTTTGACTACCACACCGCAGGGCTGTATGTGGTGCTGTATTTTGGAAATGAATCTGGCCGGGGCTATCAAGCGGGATTCATTTCGCCGTTGAAACCACATCACAATTTGGCATGAAGTCATAAAACACCATTTACTGAATGAACACAACGTGCTTTATGACCAGTCTATGCTAGTAACGACTGCGAGAGTTGACTTTTCTATGTATTTCCACGGTGGTTTGCTAATTAACATCCAGTAGCTTTTAGATCAGTTAAACATTTAACGCCATGCGGTCTCTACTGCTACAAACGGGACACAAAAAGGACGGTAACCGTAAGATGACTGAGTCGTGAAATAGTCTCACTGATCACCTGGATCATCCTAGCTTAGAAGCTGCCCGTAGGACCGGTGGTTTTGTGGATCAAAACTTCATTTCATTGCAAGTTGGTTGTTGACAACCGGACCTTTGTAAAATGTCTATCGGAAAAAGAGCATTAAAAATCCCTCTAAATTCTTTGGACTCATGTGTGTGTTAACCCACGTAACTATAGTGTATTTTTAGTCGATTTGATAAGGAAACCCAGCGTATCTTTCAAATTTACTCGCCTGCAATTGTGTGCTGAGAACAATGGCAGTTAACGCTTTTTTGCTTTTACGTCACTTCGTTCTAGCATTACTTTCAAACAATTCATTATTGCATTCGTTTATCACATTTCTAAGCGTGTCCAAAGGTGAGTTTTATCGCATTGTTTGTTTCTAATTCGTGCAATACATACACCTCTGTCTAGGTGGGATCACAGTCAACCAAACAGATGATGGTTCCGGTGGTGGAGCGGGAGGATCGGGTGAGGGGGCGACTGGAGTTGCTGACGCCAGCGGTGGCGTGACTGCCGATACTACAGGAGGTGTTAGTGGAAACATTGGCACTGGCAAAGCACAACGTAAAGTTCGTGAGCCCTATTCGACTAAACCACAAGATTTTCAAGTACGTTTATTCCAAAGTCATCCTGTGATGTCTAAGTGAATTTAATCCAAAATTAATTCCCGCTTAAATGTTCGCTTATCCAAATACTTACAAATAACCAAAAAATCGAATTTTCCAGCATCGGATCTGTATGTTACACTTGCTTTGATCAACAACAGAATGTAAAATGACGAAGTTTCGAATGGTTCTATTACTTTACCTAATAGACACAAACACGGAACTATATGCATTGACGAAGATTAACAAGGGGTGGTGGTTTGCGCTGTATGAAACTAATATATCCTACAGGTGGCTATGGCTATTCGAAGAATTGTTTTGACAAACCGTGTGTGAGATCACAAAACAGTATGTTGTGAATGAAAATTCATTGGATGATCAGAAACGCGTAAACCAGATGGTTGCGTACACTTTGATAATATTTTGATTAAGTTAGGTAGCATTGCACACCATCACTCAAGTTTAACCAAATTTTCACAGATACTCACTGTTCATCTACGGGACTTACACACCTGTACTACACAAGAACAAACTCTGAGATAATGAGAAATCAATTTCTCGTGTATTACATACTGACGGACCTGAAAATTCAGCAGGCTTTAGAAATGATCTTTTAAAGTTTGTTACGTTGAACAACACAGGAAGTATCTTTCATGTCAGTTTCACTCTGTTGACCTACATTCAAATGTACTTACTTTCCTACCATTGCATCCATCAAAGGGATAACGGTAAAGTACGAAAACCGTTACATACTTCTTAAGGTGATAGCTACACCTGTCATGTTGGATAAATCAAAACCACAATAAACCCGTGTTGAGTAGTAAGCAATAGCTGAACTTGATTTCTGGAAGTAGATCAATTATTAGACTTGCACTCCACAATGCAACTGAGATATGAACAGTATTCCAGGTTGAACAGATCAATTTAAGTAAGTCGTGCGAATAAATGCTCACGTCATTGATCGATCGTGATTCCGTGTTAAATCAGCAAACTGCGCAAAATCAGCGGCAGCGTTTAAACAGTCACGTTGTGTAGGTTTTGCGGAAACAAGTTCCATCTTCGATCGATCGTAGATAGCTATGTGCGGTAACTGATCCGGACGGGTAATCTATTCAGGATCTATTGATCTGGCACAACACAGCACAGTCAAACAAATGCATTTGTCTATTTAAACCGGACATGGTGATTTGCATCCTGGCCCTCGTGCGTCCTACGCATACTAACTGCATGTGCATACAGATAACTAGTTTTGCGAACTTACCTGTTTTCCAGGTGGATCAAGACAGCCTGTAAATGAACGATTAGAAATGAATTTTAAATCACTTTTTACCATTCAACGAATAAACAATTTACCCACTAAATGAATAATCGTATGCCTGTTGATGTTTTGAAAAACTAAATATTCAAAAGAGACCTAATTGCGAAAAGTAGATACTTTGGCTGGATTCGAATCAGCGACAGAAACAACACACTCAGACGCGACAAATGCTCTATCAGCCGAGTTAATACTAATCAGTGATACAACGTCAATGCTCATCGGTGGCGTTGGTGGATTCTAGCGTGAACTGATCGAGGAATCCTGCTTGGGCAATCAATCGGCTGGATCATTTGGTGGATTCCATATGACAGTTGGTTGGGTGGGTAACTAGGTCCAAATGTGAAATTTCTGAGCTTTTGGTGTGGCTTCGTAGCTCAGCTGGTAGAGCATTTGTCACATCTGGGCATGTTGTTTCTGTCGCTGGTTCGAATCCAGCCGAAGTCCAGATTTTCCGCAATTGGGTCTCTTATGAATTATCAAATTTACCAAGCTACTCATCAGTAAAACTAAGCGTTATTCAGTTGTTTTAAATTGCGAATGTTTTCTGATTAGTACTGTCAAATACAAAGAAATGAATATATATGTTCACCACTTTGGGAGGTGCTGTGCATGTGACCGGGATTTTGTTGCGCTTGCACCAGACGACCACGCCGATTCTTTGAAGTGCGCTCAACTGTCTATGAAAGCTAATCGGACACTGAAATTGCATGCCGAAACGTTTGGGACGGTTTGCTTTGAACAGTTACAAAAAATATCCGCTTCACAGAAGCCACTCAACATGAACTAAATGTTCACGCTTACGTCGTATCTCGAGAAATACAATGTCCATTTTGGGAAGATGAACTGAGAACTAGACAGGTCATAACACTGCGTCCACTGCCGCGTCAAAACGAGCTGCTTCAAATTAGTTTGATCTCTGTATCCTGTTAGCATGTCGAGGGTGGTTTTTATTTAACATATTTGATGGTTCACCAGCTTCCCCACCGGGTTTACAATTCTCTTGGATGACTAACCGAAACTACAGCATTGACTGTACCATATAACTTGCAGACGACGTTCGTAGGATGCCTGGGGAGTCACGTATGCAAAAGTCCGCCACAGTCTACCGTGACGGTGTCATCAGCTCTATCTTTAAGCATGCAACCAAGACACCCCACCAATATTTCGGATAACTTGGCAATCAAAGTCATTTCGGTAGAGTGCCATCGTAGCCACCCTTCACTTTAGCTGTTAGTCAGCTGTTGTTTGTTTCATGCTAAAACGAGCTTATGCCATTTTCAATAGAATACAGTTGAGTTTCCGTTCGGCCACTTAGTTATACCAGGTTCTCCCGTCTTAACTTTTTACAACCACACTGTTAATTTATCTACTTCATTAAAACCGCTGTATTGTTTTCCGATTTTCTTTTCTACGCTGTCCAATGTAGTATCAAACATATCTATACATTTTTAGCTCTCTCTTGTGATTCCGTTTTCCGTGATTCTCGTGAACTAGTTTCTGTGGATTTTATTCAGTGTTGTTGGATTGTACGACAAACGTGCACGTGCACTTTGATACACAGTGCAACTTTTGCATAGTGTTCTCGCTGCCTATCAACTGTTTGCTTTGACCCAACATGACAGTGTTCTCAATGTCTTCTTTCAAAACAGCGAGATCAAACAACTGGTCCAAGGAAGCTTTAATACATGTGATTTTGATGTATCTGATACCTACATGCATCGTCGCCTTGATATAATACGTAAAAAAGACAGTCCGGATGACTGGTATGTATAAGCTTCATAACAGACGGTTGGGGCTCGATATGAACCGTTCAGTATGAACTTGTTATGCCCTCTATGGGGGTGCGCAAGAGTTTGTTTTGCTTAAGACATGGATGAATCATCATTTACGTGACTCATACTTGAGCAACTGTGCGTGTACCGTGAATCTTTGAACAGTGCACCGTGGAAAGCAGACAGTAATGAAAGTCAGGGTGGTGAGTGATACAAGTTTCACCGGTTAGCATCACATGCCAGAATCTATTCGACTTTCTCAAAAACTGTTCTGACTGCAGTTAAGTAAGCGATTAAAGGGCCAGTGTTAGTAAGAATTAAACGACCCACCTAACGTTTCTATAGTAAGCTTACAAATAAACGTGTATGTGCTGGGCAGTACATTCGATGGGGATAGATGCTGCGTTTGTACTGACGGGGCATATCTATCCAGAAGAACGCTTTTTCCCAACTCTGTAATAAAACAAACATATCTGTTGAAGTTGTATCACAATCTGTTTTGAAAGAGCTTGTTTTACCCCTGCTCCAACGTTAAAATCCAGACGACAGTCGTCAAAACGTACGACCTGAAATACCTTCACGCCCAAGGTTTCACCGAGAAGACTTACGAGAAACAGCTTTTCTAGAACTCCGACTACGCTTTCATGAGGTAACCGTGTTGACCACTGCGCCACTGACCTCACATTAGGCACGACTGAATCATCATATGTGAACGCTCAACCGCATTAGGCTTGGTCTCCTCTCGAGACGATCGGGCAACCTGATCATTACTCACAAGCGAAAGTGGTTGAGCGTTCACATATGATAATTCGGTCGTGCCTAATGTGAGGTCAATGGCGCAGTGGTCAACACGGTTGCCTCATGAAAGCGTGACCGGAGTTCTAGTCCCGGCAGTGGCAAGGATATGCACTACTGACGAGCTCTAATGAGAGCGAAACTCGAGTCTAGTGCTTCTTTTCGAAAGGGGCCGACTGGAAAGTCTATGGGAATGCGACAGCTGCGATCAATTGTGGGTGATGTTCAATCTATATAAAAATCAAGCCCCCCCACTGTTCATTAGTTGGTTTACTCTTACACAGATAGACTTAGACATGAAGAAACCATGTTTTACGGAATTTCATGCGTAGCAACCGATCCCAACATTTTTCAGAATTGTTGTTGTTCTACCGTGTTGTGTAGTACTTGAACCATTGAGTTCGTTTCATTCACTTTCTCATCACGGCGAGAATACATACATTGCCAGATGCGAGCATTTCATTTATTCGCATCAGTCGGCTATATAATACATTCCGTTATGTTGGCTTGACGCCTGGCAGCAAAACAATGAAACGAACGAAAATCAGGTGAGGTAAACAATCTCAATACCACAACAATGAGACTGATTACGTCAGCACCCTATACCAACAGAGAGCCGATATGTAATGCTAGATTAACAACGCGTTGGAGAACACCATCTTGGAGTTGCGGTTGCGTAATAGGACTATCACCGAGGTAGCGGTGTCATCCGTGTGATCTGTTGTGATTACGTGTTTCACCATCGAAAACGCCGGACATCCATTCGGGTGTTGACATATGTTGAGTCATTGCCTGCACTAGCCACCTGGGGATGTGTTCCGCCTTTCTCTGTCGTAAGTTTCGGTCCGTTCTGCCAACGTATGCCTCACCGCAACTGCAGATGAACTGGCAAGATGACATGTGAGGCAGAGTTTTTCGAGAAAGAGCAATTAGGGTGGTGAAGAGTATGTACGGATAAGTGCGATTAATAGCAGATTTCGACTTTCGGCTGGCGTCGTTAGTATTGCGGTTATAAAGTGTATGAGACGATGCATACGATCTATCAGGGTAATTATAATTGACCAGAAATCAGGCTTATTTACCACAAACGTTGTTCTAACGTGTTTCATTTTCTTCCTTTGGAATCATACGCGGACTATGAATCATTTGTCTTGCGCCTAAGTTAAGCAGCTGGAGATGACTCACCGGATGCCTGTCGGGTAATATGTGAATTCTGTTGAACCCGTTCGGACTTGAATGAATCTGGCATATTATGCGAAAATAACTTTTTGTGTCTGTCTTGTGAGCTGGCTGCAGAAGGGTGCGTTTTGACCGCCGGGACCCACGAAATGTCTTGCGTTGGATTTGGAAAACGAATGAGCTAACCCGATTTGAATCGTAATTGCAACTAAGACAGGAAACACAATCGGCAGTATGGGTTTTTGGTTTCGTACATATTTCTCATTAAAAATGTCCTCACAAAAGGCGTACCCATTCTTCTCTCCAAGACGGCATCTACTAACAATACTAATTTTCATTGTGTTCAGGATGAAGCTTTTTTCTCTCAACTTACACGTCACACTTTCTGATGTAACACCAGATCCGCGTGAAGGTAGTGGAAGCTCGACAGCTCTATGGGAGTAACATCCCGCCGGTTTGCAAGGTGGTCTGCGCCGGCAAGACCAAAGAGACCAAAGTGAGGAGTCCAACTAACTCACCTTTCTGGAATGAAACATTCTTCTTCAACTTCCACGAGTCTCCAGCCATGTTGCTAGACAAACCGATCACTTTTGGAGTCTACCATTCTAAGAAGATGCGCAAGGATGCATTGATTGGTTCATTTAGATTTGATTTGGCACTGGCCTACGAACAGGAGAAACACAGTCTGATTAACAAATGGTTACTACTTTGTGATCCGGATGATCCTATGTCGGGAGCTAAAGGCTATCTGAAAATCTCGGTCGTCATTCTTGGTCCAGGTGATGATGCACCGGTGAGTGATTGAGCATTGGCTCAGTTCAGTACACAACTTGTGACAACCAAATAATTTATGTAGCGTGCGTCCTTTATGTCTATATGATCATTATACTTTCTATGCACCAAGACGTAGCAAATCGTTTCTATTCTGTTTCATGTTTGCACCCAGATGTTTGTGGTGGGTGCGGTTTTTACTGAGTTGTGCTACAGGTTTTTGACTACCAACTATCTTCTACACGCCGTGGTAAACTTTCATTAGGCATTGTTTATTCAAAAGATAGTAATCTGGACAGTGGTTGTGAGTTACACATCATTATCAAAAATGCCACGATTTCGCTTCTGTTTTGTCTGAAAAAGTCAGGATAGATATTTGAACCATCCACTCGTAAGGCAGAGGCCGAAATTCGGGATGCGTAACTTGTAACTGTTGGAACGGTGTTTATTTGGATTAGATTAATGAATACCCCATTGTTTACGCATTGCGCGAAAAGTAACCGACACTTTGTAAACGATGACGGAAAGAGCAGGAACTCGTTCGCAGGTGGACTGCTTTTTGTGTAAAA
Source organism: Paragonimus kellicotti (assembly GCA_014220965.1). Classification (NCBI taxonomy): domain Eukaryota; kingdom Metazoa; phylum Platyhelminthes; class Trematoda; order Plagiorchiida; family Troglotrematidae; genus Paragonimus; species Paragonimus kellicotti. Next base: position 60,054 of record LOND01000082.1, read on the forward strand.
TTTGTGGTTTTATTTTGAGTTCTTCAACCAAAATTGCAATAAAACTATTTTCGAGGTACAGGTTTCGAATAAAGATGTATGGTATCTTCAGTATCATTATGAACTCTTTAGGTCCTCTTAAGTTGTTTTCCGTTTTTGATTAGTTTGTTGAACTGAAACATATTATACAAAGCTATATTCATTTAGGTAACGTTTCCTAACTTACAGGCAAATTCTGGAGGAGTGAGCATGCGATAATCTTAGTAATTATATCTCTAAGGTTCACTTAGTCTTTCTGGGTTTTGTATTCCACAAGGAATCAAATTGTTTGAGGGCTATAGTCTACATGAAGGCGCTCAGCACGAGTAGCTTACTCGATTGTGAATTGACACAAGCTGGGTTTGAATAGGCCATCCTTACTTCTCTAGTGTGTAAGACGACAAAATACGTACTAACGGATGAACAGGTTAAAAAGCTGATCTCCGCTGATACTAAAAATGATCCCTTCGGAACGGTTTTCAGAGAGACGTTTGAAGAATGTGACGCTTCTTAATCTAGTGCTTCGTAGATTGTGATCGTGAACTGCTGTAACCTTATAGTACACTCTAATTGCTTTTCGTGCACGTCAGGGACACTAAAACTGTGAGGGTGAAATTATTGACTGTGCCAATAGAATTAACTGCTTTAATGATCTGAAGCTCACATTGGACACGGAATACTTGTGTTACATCTATTAGTCATGGAAAACTTAGGGTCAAATGAAAAGTACAGATCAGTCAACTTATCATAATCTTCCGTTGTTTCATTCTTTAAATCACATAGAGTATGAAAGTGGATTCAGGGGAGGATGACGATATTGAAGCGTAAGTTGTACATTTTCTATAACACCAACTTTTACCGGTAGAAACTTGCTTCGACCAGCGGGAGTTCAGTTACGTCCTGCAGTCTTCAGACTACGCATCTACATGGCTGAAGACCTTCCAAGAAGTAAGTTTACGTTCATTCTGCAAAATTAAACGCTATGCTTTTGTTTCATAGTAAAATTATATTGTAGCACTTTACCAATTTTGATGTGTAGTAAACGGTTAGTAGTGATGCATTTTGACTTTGTTTTCAGGACACTCATAATCGTCATCCTCTCTATGCTTAAAATGTACCTGTCACCAAACTGAACCTATGAGACCAACCCCACTATTCTGACGTGTACACTTTGCATGTGAATCAATATTTTTTTGTAGTGGATTCTGGAGCCTCCGATGTTTTTTCCAAGAAGGATAAGGCGTTGGTCGATCCATATGTCGAAGTATCCTTCGCTGGCAAAAAGGTACGATTGTCTGACGTCTTCTGTTTCCGCTCCTGCCTGATATGACAGTAAATATGCATATGTATGACTGTGAGCGTTAACTTCTGCTTTACTCGACCTCCTAAATAAACCAATCTAAGAAAGATCTACGTAAACCTCGGAGGTGAAAGTTTTAGCAATTATCTTCTGGTAAATAGACCAATCAATGCATTTCACAACGTGGCAACTTTATAGATAACAACACTTTGTCATCCGTGAAATCGACCCTTTTTGAGTTTATCGCTTAAATTGACAGTCTATCTATTATGAGGTAACCGCATACGAAATCACTCTTGCACACTGCATAAATATGTGATTTCTAGTCTATTTCTGTGTGCTAGCTTTGTAGTAAAAAGCAAGCACATGATTTTCAGAAAACCTGCAATCGACTCTTTCAGTTATAGGATTTTGTAAGATGATGTGCCATCAGTTTTGAATTGTCAGAGACACACCGTGAGACTGACTTTATTGGCAAATTGTATCGAATAGACGATTCGCAAGTTAGCATTACTGTAAAAGATAGGAACATAGACGTCCTACCTGGGTTGTGTTACTAGACACTTACCGGTCTGACAAAATCGCTCGGAAGGTATCATTTCAAACTATTGAGCGCGAATGCTTTCGCGCCTGGGTAGTGAGTGACTGATCGCAATAACACAGACGGATGCCCAAACCATGATCGGTGCTGGCTTGCCAAGGCATGAAAAATCAATGTACCTGGTGGCTAGTTGAACGCACTTACCGATTCGCACATTCGTTATCGATTTCTGTACGTATCATGTTTTGCTAGTTTCCGGTATAGCACATATATTCAACACCAATCTATGGCGAAAGATTCAATAATTTTAGGATTTTTATTACACCGCTTGAAAGTTTGCCGTCTGCTACCTCCCAGACTGCCTAGTTTGTTATATCAGGATGGTGATTAAAAAAAAACTTGGATTTTTTATTCAGTTTCATCAAAGTATGCTGTTGGTTCGGTTAGACTTCAACGAGTATACTGAAAATACATTCCGTTTTCAGATGAGAACCTCTACAAAGTATGCAAATGATCATCCAGAATGGAATGAAGAGATTGTACTCAATCTTCAGGTAAGAAATGTATTCATTAAACAACCAGCTGTTATGATTTATGTTATCCGGGTGGAGCCTGATACCTAGGCACCCGTTTTATGTCGCATTACTACTCTTGAACATGCCCAATGCAACACAGAAAAAATGAAAACCAACGTTGCTTTGTTCACACATGAAGGTCCTAATGACACGAGCCACTCTACAACAATAAAATCATAGTCAGGGAAAAATACTGATCAGTCTTATAGTATTCGTTCAGACTTTTAACGACAAACTGTTGGACAACTTCTCCGAAATTACCGGCTGGACTGCCGTCCATCCATTCAACTGACATTTCGTTCAACTCAGTATTGCTGTCTCAAGCGTGGTAAGATCACCGACAAGCATCAGAAACCTGGTAATCCATTTGGATGTAGTTAGTGGACTTGTAGTTTCGCCAGGGGGAATTAGGGGGAAGTTTAGGCATTTCGACTTAAGAGTGAACAACTGTCGACGGCATTGCAAGTTAAGGTGCGTAAACTGTCAGCCGGTTAGCTGGAAAGAGGACGTTGACCATTTTAAAGCACGGTGTCAGTGATATTTTGGCCAGAAGAAATTACAGCAAGAACATTTGTCAGCAAGACCGTCTGTCCAGAGTGGCCAGGTATTTCAAGATGGCAATTCTCGAACTAATTGATTCAACCCTGTGCTGGAGTTTAGTTCGTCTTATAACGGAAGCACGGCTCTTATCGGGAAAAGATGCATGCCCGTTGGATTGTTCATTTGCGGTCGAACCGTGTATAGCACTTGGGATGTAGTGTTCAATCAGGCGGCGTGGTAATGGATACGACACTTTCCTGTGTAGATCAAAGAAAGCTGAGAGTGGGCTGTATTAAGCACAAGTCACACAAGCGACTGATAGCAAAAATTCAGTCCACTTACGTAAAAGTGCACAAGACGAACTGTGTGCGCTTTGTGACACCAATTATGAGTCGGCTGGTCACCGATAGTTGACCCTTGCCCTTTTTGTCCCCAAATGTGCGAGTATGTACATAGTCTGTGCAGGGTGAGCGCTGAAAATCATCCTCTTCATTTTTTGTCCGAAATTGTACAACGAGAGATCCGTACTTCCACCTTGAATCATGAACTTCAAAATACTACTGACTGTAATGTGCATATTACGAAGTGAAGTAGTGATGTAGTAATGTAGTAATGAAGTAGTAATGACAGCATCCTCAGTAGCCCCCGGAAATCCACTATTGGTTTAGTGGTTGTTGCCATCCACCAGATATACACATACGATGGGCCTGGATTACACATTCTACACTACTAATGGGAGATAATGAGGTTAAGAAAGAGTACTTCATTAGCGGGCCACTTTTTCATGTGTTTCAAGGTCAGCTGGGTCCGCAGAACCTTGCAGAAGTCAGCAGTATTTGGAGAAAATGTACAAAATTTAACTTTACCTGTGTGGCCCATGGCATGCCTGATGACTGGTAACAGCCAACATTATATATATATATATATATATATATATATATATATATATATATGGCAGTACAGGTCAGGCAATTCGGTCCCGTTAAACGAAGCCTAAAGAGCTATTGTTACATAACTATCAACTTATTTGATACGATGTAAACATCAGTCAAGTATACTTGAAGTTTTTGCGTTCAGGTCGATTTTTCAGCCAGTTCACTTTGAAAATAAGGACCAGACCCGAATTCAGTTGTTGATAGGGCTTGTCGTTTGTGCATATTCGGGATTTCAAACTAAGATTCACGTTCTCATGAAGCAAGTGGATTATTCGCTGTGTCACTAATCTCACGCTTCTGACTGTTAGCCCATCTGGCATGATTCACTCTGTAGATGCGATCCTCACACCGAACAATTGAGTCTAACAGCACATCGACGTGTGCAAAACATCACACCTCGTTAAGATTCAGTCTTCCACTTACCTCACTCTAGAGATATCCAAATAACCATATCTGCGTGCTCAGATATATTTTCTAATGAGTAATGCCCAGGTTATCTGTTCATTCTGCAAGAGGACATAGTAACCAACATGTCAGTTCTTATCAGCGACCTCATGATTAGGACCTTCCGGTCTGGTTAAAACAAGTGAATACGACGAGGTCAACTCCTCTCCATGGCAGTGATGTGCGCTTCGAGGGAGCTTTAAGGAGAGCGAAACTCAAGTTTGGTGGTTTAGCTCGAAAGTGGCTGGATGGAATGTTTAAGTGAATAGAAAATCTGCAATCAACTTTGTAAAGTGTTTACTGATACCTCATACGACTTCAACCACGTTCACAGGATCGGGGGGTCTGGTGCAGAGAACCTTCAGCTCGTAGTAGAACAGTCGCCTACTGGACTCACTGTTGCATTGTCGACATGTAATTAGTCCAAACAAAGACTTGACCGATTAGGAAGTGTGCATCCAGGTATATTCACAAAACTGTGCTTATTTATGATACGAAATCTCATGATTTTTCAAACTTAGGTTATAACGTTTCTTTGACAATAATAACTGTTTTGTACGGTTCCGTCGTACAGGATGCCGTTATGGAAATTAAAAGTCGAACTACCAGAAATGAAAAGACACACTAACCTTGAAGTAGCCGGGTGTTTTTAACACAGCACTAACAAAAGGTTCATATTATTGTACCTTAAACTTACGGCTGTCTGCCTTGGCGTATGTCTGCTGCGCCTTTACAAGTTTTTTTGCTCATCACTTCTCTAACGTTATCTACTGTGGCTTCTTTCTGTTTGTCTTATTCTGTCCAATGTTTCGGTTATCGAGAATGAGCGGCTGACAATGTCCCGGCTACGTGCCAACAGAACGATTCAAACTTTAAACAGGTCACATATAGATAGCGTAAACAAGAAGAGATCTGACCATATATGTGCTCTATCTAGATAAAATATATCTTGGAGTAATGGAAGTAATCAATAGATTTGCGGTAAAGTCGGCTATATAACTATGCTTGTTATCTGTGCCGATAAAAACCACGCTATCGCTCTGTGTTTCTAAACAGGACACAATGAGCAGTGACGCACGTATGATAGTATAATGCCGAAGCAAGACACGCACGTTTGCACCGTGTTTTAAACTGCATGATTGTTTCGTAAGATCGGCTACTCGAATGAATTGTACTAGTTAGGTCAGACATGTTATCTCAAACAAGACTAATGCACTTGTTAACTGAAATATTGTCTACCTGTTTTGCAACGGGAATAGTTTAGATTCTTCGGATCGTGAATTGATTACTCTGCCTTCGAGACTCGTATTCGTTTTTTGAAATCTGTAGCGTTAATTTGTCGTGTTGAACACAAGATATAGCGTGCGATACTGCCCACCAAAGGTAAGACGGTTTGTGACGAAATCAGAGACGTGTTCATGTAGTAATTTAAATTTTATTCGTATTTTCTTGTGTGTGGGACCGTTCACAAAAGTATTGAATTCTGATAGGTCGTCCCAGTTCTTTTAATTTCAATAATGTGAAATAATTGCGGTCAGAATAAATGGTTATTCGCTCCAGACTCAGCTCTTCCTCATGAGCAGCACCGATTTCATTTATATTATCGGAAGTAATAGGTTGTCTGGCTGAACTCAGTTTCGTCATTTCCAGCATTTAAATGAAGAATCAGGAGTAATGGAGCAAGTTTAAAAAACATCCCTATCGATTGATGCTTTGAACCTGCATGCAGTCAGTGTCCATACTCATTCCACAAATGGCTTGATCGAATATATGAGGAAACGCTTTCCAACCTGGTAAAACAAAAGATGTTGCCTTAGTTACTTTAAGGTGTATCATATATGCAAGAGTACGCAAAAAGATGCAAAGCAACCGATCAATAAATAAACGATCGCTGCTCTGTTTACGGAATATATCACTTTAAATTCTCTGGACGCTGAATGGAAACTCTGCATTGG
>LOND01000082.1:70296-94067 GCA_014220965.1 Paragonimus kellicotti
CCTGAACACTCGGAAAAAAAAAAAAAAAAAAAAAAAAAAAAAAAAAAAAAAAAAAAAAAAAAAAAAAAAAAAAAAAAAAAAAAAAAAAAAAAAAAAAAAAAAAAAAAAAAAAAAAAAAAAAAAAAAAAAAAAAAAAAAAAAAAAAAAAAAAAAAAAAAAAAAAAAAAAAAAAAAAAAAAAAAAAAAAAAAAAAAAAAAAAAAAAAAAAAAAAAAAAAAAAAAAAAAAAAAAAAAAAAAAAAAAAAAAAAAAAAAAAAAAAAAAAAAAAAAAAAAAAAAAAAAAAAAAAAAAAAAAAAAAAAAAAAAAAAAAAAAAAAAAAAAAAAAAAAAAAAAAAAAAAAAAAAAAAAAAAAAAAAAAAAAAAAAAAAAAAAAAAAAAAAAAAAAAAAAAAAAAAAAAAAAACGTAACAGCGTTCCCGGCAAAGACTGGCGCGCTCCCGAGGAGAACAGGTTCCCGGTCTCCCTTCACTTCATAAGAATCACGACGTGCCACTGGCCCATCATCAGATACGGAAACGGGGCGAAAGGACCCATTCCAAACCATCATAACCGGTCACAAGCTGCGCTCACGTGCCTAGTCCGAGCTCGTATCCTCGCGCCGAACGCACACCTACCAGTCAGCCATCACACATACACATCGACTTCTCGCGACATGCGTCTCACGCGAGACTCTGGCAGCTATGTATCCACAGCGCTCGCCTGATTCATAGACGTAGACCGATATCTACCGCAGGTCGACAGAACCATCAGACAACGTCCTCAGCCTGCTGCTATTCTCCAGCACTGACGCCGGATGACACAGCTTACCTCCTGCCCACACTTGACACACATCCTGACAATGTCCCGTGATCAGACGTCGCAGCTCTACACTAATCCCGCGGCTTCCCCTCATCACGGCCCAGCTAAAATAGCGTCGTCGACTCAACGGTGACCTGTCCTCCACGGCCTCCCTTTATACTACCCTTAGCGATACTTCGCAGTGACATACCATACTCTCAAACAATCTTCGACTCGCGCGTAGCACAAAACCCGAGACCGCCTAATTGCACGCAAAGCTGTACGCACCCAAGTCTCTAGTGCACGCTGACTGACGTATCGCCTACTACCCGGGGGCACCATAATGCTTATAGCCATTTCTCAGCATCTCTGATAATCTTGTGGTCATGCATCCTATGAAGGTCAGTCTACACTATAGACATCCGACCATAGTCGATCTACTTCCCCTACTAAGATACTATGTAGCTTCGACACGAAGCATAATCTAGTACGGCAACACAATCGAGAGTACTTTAAGATAGATGACAAGTGTATGTGCAGTTTATTCTCCAAGAGTATAACTGTAGTCCATACAAACTAGCCTGTCTCAAACTGCTAGCTAAAAGAGAATGCACATAATAAGTTATATTAAATACATCCACGTCTTAGACCAAACTAGTACGTCCGGATATCCACCTGCGTAGAACTGATTTACTTGTGAAAATGAGCATCAGTATACAATCACCTATCCACATAAATTTCTATATTTAACTGGGGTAGAGAAAGAAATGTCCTGCTAATGAGAGCTGCGATGATTCGATTAATTAAAGTGTGATACTTCATCAACTTTTCATTTGGAAACGTTTTCGCACGTGTAAATCTGCTATCTGCATCATGGTTGCTTCACACCAGTTTGATCTGTTGTAACTTGCAATAATCTTTCGGTGTATGTGGAAACTTTTGGTAGCGTTATGGACGTATAACACACAGCATGGGCTTCATATAAATCGGCTTTTGACCAACATTGCTATATTGTCTTTAAAAAAACTGCTGATTGCACCAGCCGTATATCGCTTCGCACCCAAGCTTACCCACATGTGGTGTATTTAATATGAATTCATTACAGATCGCATTTCATCTCTTTCACTTAGCCTTGTCCGGAATCAACGTTTCTACTTCTTCCAACTGAAAACGAATGTTTTGTTTTGCACTGTTTGTATAGGTAATCCAGGTATGAAATTTTCTATTAGCTCGTGCAGGTCACTTACTGCTGTTCGGTTGCATGCATTACTTACCAACTTGCACACATTACGCGTTCAGTGTCGCTGTGCCCATCACTGTTTTGTAACAAGCAATATGTGTTTCATATTTATCTTTTGTTTTACTTAGCTTGATCAGCCCTTTGTACCTTGTTGTTTTCGACTGCTTATGGTGTTCAAGAATATTTCTGGGAACGCAGAAGTTTGAATCGTACATATTTTTGTTTTACGTATAATCACTATCCTGGAAAATGGTAGTTTTCTTCATTTCGGGAAATTTGTTTGGACAAACACCAGAACGTTTTCAGTGCTCCTCTCCGATTCATTATTCCGATTTTTATCTCCAAGGGTTCTTGAGAAATAACAGTATCGTCTACTCGTGATCACAGTTCAAATCTTAAAACAGCGGTTTTTAGAAACTTGTGGTTTTCGCACTCAAGGTCTACCGAACTCAAGCTTCATTCCAATAGCAGTTACTCCTAGTACTGTGAGTGAAGGCTATCGTCGCCAAGTTTTCACGCTTTTACGCAGTCCTATACGTGAGCAAACTAGAACAGTAGGGATCTACTAGAAAGTGACATACGGTTGAAATACTATGACCCAGAGAGGTCTGTGCGAATAACCTGCTGCTTGGCAAATGAACAAGGGAAACCCACAAAACTTACCCTACTGGGTTGACAAACGTTTTAGTTGACCTCAGAATGGTACTCTTCTGTATGATTATTACACTAAATGGCCTACTTAAGACTTGGTGAGAGGTTAGAAATATAGCGTTTGGTTGGTAGTTGATTAATTTACACTGTGATCAACCACTTCCACCACACGCATAGTTTCACAAGATTTCTGAAAATAACAGTAGATTGTGATTTGCCAACCGCATTTGAAGGAAGAAGTGGTGTAATTCTTCAATGTTATGCTTGGATGTATCTGTACGACAAAATAATCCAACCTTCTTCGTAACACCGATTTACACAATTCCTCAGTATGGACTCCAAAACTTTCAGTGTATTATTTTGAGGTATAGGTTGTATTTCTTGATCACGCTGAGATCAGACTACCAATGATTTCTGGCAGTCATAAGCTAGCCTATTAATGAGACAACTCTTTAGATCTGCAGACATATTTGAGAAAACTTGAGCATAGTTCTCGAGCAAAATTGTTTGTCGTCTCTAGACAAAAGAATGTATGCCAACGTGCATACACCGGAGCGAGACTTGTCAATTGTATCGGAAATGGGTTTGCTTCTACCCCACGGAAACCACAACTGGCTTTGTTGAATATGTTCGGCTAATACACGACACCAAATAAACATACAGTCCAGTTGAATTACACGAAACTGAGCATCATTACCTAAGTGATCCAGGTAGATCAACTTGTGTTAATCTAATAGTTTATTTGTTTCGAATTCAAATCGTAAAGTCGCAGTTTGTCGTTTTGCATTTTGAAAATTATAAAAGGAAACAAACATAATTGATAAAACATGTGATTAAGTGCATTTTGTTGAGCTGTTTGTCTTATGAACCTCACGAATGTTGCTTCAGTCTGTCTTTCCGACTATAATCAACCCTATGAGCTCGTCGCCCCTCAGTATTTCTGCTTACTTAATACTGATCCTCAGATTTTACTTAATGGTTTTGATTGGGCTAAGCGGCTTCTTTTTAAACTGCACGCATAATATTTCTGCTTATTATATCCAGTGGAAAGCGGCAGCATTATTCTCATCACGGAAAACTCAGCCGTTACGTGTTCGATAAGTTACGCATTATTTTCATCACTTTTACAGGATTTTTGCCCACCTTTGGACCATGTTTCATTAACTTATATGGGTCTCCACGGGAATACGGTACTCTACCAAATAAATATGAAGCATTGAATTTGGGAAAAGCTGAAGGTGCTGCTTACCGTGGTCGCGTGCTGGTCGAACTACGAACGGAACTTCTGAATGAACCGGTCCCGGACGAAGTCAAACCGATTGATGCGGATAAAGTGGCACAAGTTCAGGCAAGCCTTGCTCATGTTTCTACATCAGTAAAATACTTCCAATAGGCATTTAAATGGTAGGAATGAACTAAATTGACAGTTTTTCCACAGTATTCTCACCAGAAACAACCAGCCATTATTATTGTTGAACTTATCAATGTCTGGTCACGGCTAAACTAACATAATTGGATACTTAAAAACACTTTCACGTAACAGTTGCGTTATTCAGATAACTCAAGATTAGTCGGAAATCTGTGTTGCAAGACTGAACACATCCTACATTCGGTCTCAAATTTCAAGATTCGGATGAACAAACAGATCAGCCCAATTTGAAAATCAGATTGCTGAATGCACACTCAGTTATTGCAGCTTCGCTAAACTGTCAGTAATCGTCTAACAGTAGCCAGGAGTCAGTGACTCCGGCATCAGCTACTGTGAACGGCCATGGCTCTAAGTCATGCTTACTTTTCGCCGTGTAGTCAAATGTGTTGCGACATGGCACGTTATTAACACTGATGCTCCCGCGACCTACTTCTTTCTTATGACGAGCATCTTGACTAACCCCAGATGAATCTTAATTAAGTCCTTGGATCTAGGCAAGTTAACCTGCCATAAAATCAGCAACCTTTCGATACCAACTCTTCCAGATAACGAGATTCGCGTGGTCGTTCAAGGTTAACATATCGTGTATTTGGGTTTCGATGAAGCATCTGAGTTTATCTAATCAGAGGGTCTGAAAACACCAGCCTTTTGGTATCCTGCAAAAAGGTTTCCGCTGTGCATTTCCCATACAACTGAGTAATGTGATAGAACGGATAAACGTAACATTAAATTTAAATGGGACTAACTACAGTGTAGATGCGGATTCATCAACATTGAGTGGGGCCCCCTGCTTTCCACCAACAACCCTGTTGGAAGGTTGAATGTGGTTAGTTTTGGATATGCCGGTACTGAGATGTCTTACTTTAGCATCCCTAATGCCCCTATCTGTGTTCCTGAATGTTTCTTCGGTTTAGTTCACGAGGTGTTACCGTACTGACATCAATCAGTGACCAAGCTTTTCGGTTTGCTATCAGTAATGTACATGACATCGGAACGGACGGCAGTGAACTTAAAAATATACCCCTTAGTCTTCGGCTTAGAGGTTATGGGAACTCACTACATGTAATACTGCTGCAACTGTAGATACTATAACTACTATTGCATTAAGATTACTGCATTTGGATGTTGGAGGTGTTATCCGGAAAGAGAAGCTTGCAGAATTTTTGATATTTGTTGGGTTACCGTACACCAGTTTGTGAATCGTTGTGGGCATACTGTCACCTGTTACATGGGTCATTGATTAGCACAGCAAACATTACAACTTCACTAATATACCTAACTTGCCCGGGACATACCGCGCAGCGTTTTGCATTATCGGCTGGCAAATTTGAACGCAGTTCACCTCCATTCGCAATGCCACAGCTGACCACAGACCCCACAATCACCACCAAGCAACAACCTCCTACTTCCTACACACTTACTCTATAAACAGTGATCTAGCCTAGTCCATTTCTTGATCAGGTTGCATAATTATAAGTTATAATTCAGGTAAGTAAGGCAAGTTTCACTTTCATTAGTGAACTGTCTCCGTACTTAAACTTGCGAATGATAGTATAGGTTATCTGTCAACTAAACTCTTAGTGTAACAGCCTACTTTTAACGCCCGTTATCAGTATATAGTCCGTATACGGACACTGGTGGTTACTGCCCGGGATGGTACGAGACAAAAACAAGATAGCCACTACTTTTTCTCATTGAAATCCGTGGACAAACGTTAAGGACCAAAAAGTGGACCTAATCCAATCATTTTGGCTGTATAATGCCAAAGGTAACCCTCGCAAAGGATTTGGTTTTTGCGGTATCGTTGTGCCGCGATAAGCAAAACCCTGTTTCCAGCATATAACAGACCCACCGTAGGACATTAGCAAGAAGCGGATTTCGCTCGCAAGTAATGAAGAACTGATCTAAATTTCCATTTTGGTCTATGTCAGTTGATAATCTGACCGCGTAAGCATGTACCTCATTACTCTAAGAGCCCAATCTTTTGTATTGATAACATTTAATATTCTGTCAAGAATCTTGTGAAGTTTACCACTGAAGTGTTTGAACCAATGAAACTACTTCCAATTTTTACTGGCGATCGTAGGCGCTCCCGGTCTTAGGCCCACAACTAACTTCTGAAGGATCACCATCGCACGTCGTTGACAAAAAGTATGATAAAACGGATTTTTGGATGTTGAAGAAACAAATTTGTCTCACGTTTTTATGTTGTCTCACTAACCATGCGATGGAACTTATTATATTTATCAATTACAGTTTGCAACACCGGTAGTTCATCATCTCTTACTTTACTGATGAATGCCCACAAGTCACGGGTTTTGAGTTGTTGTAAGGTCTTACTGCTTTGAAGTCGACGGTAGACTCTGCGGTTTCCGAAAAAAATCGGCTGTCACACTTTGTTTGCTGTATGTTCAGCTATGAGCCTTACTCACCGCGTGTATGAATTTACACGCTTCAGTTGGGAGCCGTTTTTCTCGCCTTTACTCTGATTACAAGCTTAGGGCTGTTAGTGGTGTGAAATTAATTCATATCCTAATTTATTTACATTGATTATCCTAGATAAAGCACGATAATCAAGTGGGCGAAAAGCATCTAGATATTGGAACCTCATACGAAATAAGTAGGTTTCTAAGTTATGTGTATACTCTTCTCATCCGTGATGAATTAATCAGTGCAATAGTGTATTTTCATATTTCAGTTAGGCATGATGGACCATTTTTATCCAACATAATCGTTCTAAATTTCAGAAATTACTTCGCCGTCGAAAATATCGGTTGCACGCAGCCTTTATTTCAGCTACACAAATACCTGGGGAGAAAAACAAACCGATCGAATTTGAAGTAAGCATCGGTAACTACGGCAACAAACTGGACGACTCAGTACCTCCATGCGCTTCAACCACTCCGCCCTCGAACCCGGTGTATGATGGTCGAGCGTACAGTTATTTACCTTGGGGAGATGAAAAGCCTTGCGCAGTGATAGACTCACAGTGGGAAGATATATCGTACCGATTGAATGCAATAAACATGTTCAAGAAGATTTCCGATAAATTGGTGAGATAGTTTGAGTAATATTTGCGAATGCATTCGAGTGATTTGGACAACATTGCTAACAGCTGCATTGAATAAGATTGAATGAAAATGTGTGTATGCTTTTAGGATAAATCATTCTGCTCGCAAAAAGTTTAAAGTCTATAAGTCAACGTTAGTACTTTCGAACCAAACGGATATGAAAGAAGGTCTTGTGTGCTGTGCTAATGCTCATTATTAATTAACTCTTTGGTTAAGCCACAACAAATTAAAACCACATGTCAACGTGTTTTGCTTTCTAAGACAAGTTGAAGTTTCGAATCTACCTTTCAATTGGTCATCACTCATAGTTAATCACAGATTTTAAATTCAGTCAAACTTTCTAGCCAACTGCTTTTGTAAAGAAGCACTGCACTCGCAAGTCGATTGTGATATATATCCTTGACAAACCCACGATTTGAACTTCCGCTACGTTTCGTAGAAGTAACTTTGTTGACAACTTCGCCGCTGACCTCACAGTAGGCACGACCAAAGTGCTTTATTTGAACGCTCACCCACTTTTGCTTGCAAGTACTGGACAATTTATCCGACCGTCTAAAGAATAGATAGTTATTGCCTGTAAACTCCAATCGTTAACCCCGCGATTAGAACTTCTAAGTCAGGTCGATCTCTCTGAGTTTAGTAAACCTGCTGAACAATTTTTTAGATTACTGATGGTTACTGGAGGTGTTGGTTGATTTAAATTGAGCATCACAAGATTGATCCCAATTTTTCAGTTCACATGAACGTCCTACTCATTCATTTCCGGTGGCAAACACTGTTGTGTGATCAGAGTTCAAGTAATAGCTTCTCCAATGATATACACTACTGACGAGTTGCATGAAAATACCCGGTTTAGACATTAGAAGAACGTGTAGCGAACAAGCTTGTTTTCGGTGATTCATCATCAGGCTAAATACAACACATTTATATGGGTTAATCATGTGTGAGGAAATGGATCGAACGGATTGTTATCAGTTTCAGAAAGATCAGGTCGATTGTACAAATTATTGATGGCTGTTACGATAGTGGTCATATTACGTAATCTGTTCGGTCCGGACGTGGACACCAGGCCATGGAAGATTCAGTGTTTTGACGAGAAATAACAAGAAGGGAACTCAACTTTACGACTTCTCTTTGTAACAGGCTGGCTGGAACATCCAACTGAATGCGAAAGCTATGATCCGGCATGAGCTATCTTTAACTTTAACTTAATCCGACCTCAACTTACTATTGGTAGTTGTTATCTATCTGCTGTTAGCCAGCACTTCTGAGTCATCTTTCAATGATATTAGTACACCAACTATTATGGGAGCCCTTCATGCGATCTTGTGGGAGAGTGTTTCATTATTTATTCAAAACTATTATTAGCTCTGATAGTGAACGGAATGGATGACCCTCGTCCATCTTCCGCTTCAACTGGTCCCGTAGATACTCGGTGGGACTGATATTTAGGGACCGTGTGGTTGACAAAATATCGTGTTCGCTGGTGCACATGAACTTCATAAAGTAAGTGAGCTCGGTGTTCGCTTGTTTTACTCTCGTGAAAGATTGCTTTGATCAACTCACACCCTGATGGCTGAATGTTTCAACAGGAATTTCAAGCTATGTCTGACCAGAATGCACTGTTTGCTGGTACTATTTCGCCGGATAGCACGGTAGACACGTTCGGGTCAAACTTTGTGTCCGACGGTTTTCGCTGTAAACTAGTTTTTAGGTGACTTACGTCTTCCGACTTTCTGCCTGCTGCCTTCACTACTGTAGACATTGATTAATCAGTTCACATTTACTTCCGTTTTTCTAAGCACTCCTCTTCACTGCTTACTTCAGATGGCCAATTTTGGTGATACTGGGTTGGTAAAGCAACATAAATAAATGGCGATAAACAGGAGCCATATTGCTTGATTTTTTCAAGATACTAAACGGTTCATATGCAGATGTAGACGCATGTGAAATGGAAACGTTCACAAAAATGAACGGAATAATATGTTTGAGTTTATCATTACCGACTGAATACAAATTTGCTTTTGGCATGTTGTTTACATCAATAAGTAAGTTACTGCTAGAACATTCTAAAATTTGCTTACTCTACGTTTTATTCAGAGTATAAACATGGCAAAAATTAGAATGGCCGTGGCAGCGAAAGCAGAACAGGAACACCAGGCCCAAGTGGCGATCGCTGCAATTGACGAGTTCATTTTGGACTGCAGGTAAACAACTTGAACGCATGTCCGGCTCCTCACAGTGTAATTTTGTCAAGTCTGTTCAAACAGTTCGAAAATAATTTTTTCCAGATTCGTGGACTACTGGCTCAAAGTGTTATTCTGCAGACAACATTCAGCTCATGTTTACTCGGTTTGATGATATAAATGGTCTATATATTTGCGTCGTTGGCATTTTTGAGGTTTAAAGTAGTGTTGCAAGATTCTGTTGATCCTGCTGTCAAAAGTGTTCTTAGAGATGGACCGTTTGAATCTATTGATCGCAATTAAGCTATATATTATCAGGTGTCCGTGCGGCTAAATCAAGGTATTTAACGTCATATATGCCTTCTCAAATGCGTTTAATTGCCGGTCGAGGGAAGGGTACACAGTACGAGTGTGCTGTTCGATCTTGCCGGTCTACGAACAAGAGCTATGACCCATTTGAGTGGACAATGTATATATCTTCTCGGTATTCAACCACTGTTGTGTCTTTCAGTTAACCTCCATCAAGTTATAAGGCTGTACTAATTTGTTAAACTTTTGTCTCGTGGGCGACCCGAACCAATCTTTTCTTTGGTTCGAATAGGAGTTGAACAAGGTTGCACACATGTTTCTGTCGGTCTTCTGGTGTCTTTTTCATATGTGAGTTGTAGATCGTACGCAAGTTACACGCCAGGGCCATCTACCTCTTATTCATCTGATCTAATTGTCACCTTAACTTAATTACGAAGAGAAAATGTGAAATTATGTATCAATGTAAGTTATCTGGAGGTCGCTAATATACTTCTGAACTTTACTGTGTTAAACAGAACTATTAATATACATTGTCTGAGATTTTGTTAATGGCGCGTTATTTTTGAATGGCCTACAAGTTGAAATACAACCTGTAGGTTGACCTACTTGGGTTTGTAGGATTTAGTTAGAACACTCAGTTGCAGTAGTCCTTGTGTTAACCTGTTTAATCATCTTTTTGGGTGTAACAGTTTGCTGTGATAGAAATCAACGGAAAACCTGATCGAACAAATAACTTGTAGTGTCGCGATAGACTACTGAATAAATGGTTTTTACTACTAGTACTTTACATTGCTTGGTTTTTATATATCGCTTCCAGCCAAAGTCTGCCTGTCTGGGAACCGGAGAACAATCCGCCAAACGAAATGGACACGCATCTGAAGGAACTCAGAGAACGTCAGTTGAAAGAGTTGCATGATCAGGCTGTCGAGGCCAGAGAGAATGTAGCTACTATTGAGGAGGCGATTCAACTACTTCAGGACTACCAAGCTATGATGAAGCAACTTTCCATTGAGGTTGTTACTGTTAAATTTTCTCCGCGTAACGCATCTGGTTGGAATTTGGATCATACAGGCAAACGCTTGGTATCATGAAACTAGCATTATCGTTCATAACAATACAGTTAAAATTGGTCTGTACTCGAGCTGCTACGAATACTAATGTTAGTTTATGTAATGAGATACACTTCGAATGTAATGTGTAGTAGACGTACGTATACCTAGATCAAGAGTGACGCGTATCTCGTGACATCGCGAACCAGACAGTGAGGTATTTGAACCCAACAGGCATTCGTTTGCGAGTGCGCACCTAAAGTGTAAAGCCGTTCATCTTGCTGATCAGACGGTTTAAGAAAATGTACGTCATCCGGGAGGAGAACTGAAGCGCACTGTTTAACGGTGATACTCGCATGGCAGAGCACCTGCAGTCCCAATGACCTCACAGTGAATGTGACGTATCAGTTCATAGATGCTCGGGATGGGGAAAAATACCCAAACACTTTCACGGTCTATGATTGTCAGCCTAAACAAAGGGACCAGTGGGCATTCTGTTTGGGGGAAAAAACAAATGTGCACCGGTGACCACCTCCAAGGTGGATTTTGCTTCCTTTGCTTCACTATAGAGTCACAGTCTTCCATTATTTTTCTGAAGGAATCTGAAGAGCTAGGTGAGGACAAATTTACCTACTAACCGTGCCTATTGATATTGTTTTCGTGAAAACGTCTTTAGTGACGAATTGTCTTGCCAGATGGTTAGAGCAACAGTTTAATCCAGGTAATTCTCAAATTCACAGTGTCGCACAACTTTGCTTATCATAACAAACAATACAACCGCTTGTGTCACTGAGAGGGCGAAAACGAAGCCATCGAATCATATTCCATGTGACTTAAATCTCTTATGTAGTAGTAAGTGTCATATAGAAGTAGCCAATAGATTTCTGGGCATTCGGACCGGTGAAAAAATGCCGTAGTTATTGCAAACCTAAATGTTTGCTGGGGCTGCACCAGCTGTCACTGTGGACCTAAATCCATCCCTTTCAACGGTTAAGTGCATACTCGAGACAGGTCACAAAGTAGACGTCACCAAGACATTCAGTGTTCTGTTCTTCGCCATGAATGAACGCACCTTGAAACCTGCTATGCTATCATCAGTTATCTTTATTATCTGCAGTCTGTGACCACAGTTAAACGTTCGGACTACCCTAGTTACTCAATCTGAAGCAGCAACGGTTAATTGGTGGCACAAGCTCAAATGTACATGCAAACTTGCCGTAACATAATTCACCTCCATTTGTGTTTTTATTATAACCCAGATACGGGAAACTGCGTTTAGATCACACAAAATGTTGATTCAGAAAGTATCATACAGACTGCGTTTTTTGATTGTTCAGTCAACGCAGCGCATCGCGTGAGACACGATCGTCAGAGTAAACTGGCAGGACCTGTGACCAACATCAGGGTTCTGAGACCCGCAGAGGGTAGTGTGTTATATGATGACTAGTGTGTGCACAGGTCACAGTTGCATGGTGCCTGATAAACTCTGAATGAAACTGATTTTGATATTCAGTAAATGTTAACATCGTCACACCAAAACAGTCAACGAATTAAATCACGATACCCACACAAGTGCAAGACTGTTACTGTAACTTCATGTTAAGGCTTTCACGACAGGCTGATACCAATAGGCGTGATTTCGCCGTACTCTACCTTAATTATTTAACTACCCCGTTGGCACTATGACACTGAAATGTGCGTTATATATACATTACGCGTGTCTGCTAACACTACTTAAGCAACCCGAAATTTATCGCGTACTACTTCGTGAGTAAAAACCTTTCTAACATCTTTCTGAATGAATCTACAGTTATGAATCATAAGAATAACTGAGTACTATCGTACTGCAATTTTGTGCTTTCCGTGTTGCGTGAAACTACGAAAAGTGGCTATTGTGCGCTCAATTTGTAAATTTTGAAATGGAATACTCAATATTTTCAAAACACACTTGTGTACAATCAAAAGGCAGAAGACATCCTACCTGAAAGTATCCATTATCATAGTCACTAACAAATTTTCGGTAATGAAACATGGTTCGACAGGTATGAAATAATAATTGATGTTTCGTATTCAAGTGCTTGAGACTACACTGACGAAAACATTTATCAGAAGGGTGATGGACGATGAGATTGATGAAGTAGCTTATGGGATCAGCTGCCGTAGATCATGAAGTGTTCAGGAAGTAGGAATTGAACCTTGTTAGAATACCTATATCATAGTGTTTAGACAGACACAACTTGATGGCTACAAACCACTATAGTGAAGACCGTAAATGACAGCCGGTAGGCAACACAGTAAACACATAACAATAAACAGAAAAGTTAATTAGATTGATTGCTAACTATAGAGGTGTGGGTCGTGGAACCCTGAAGAAGACTCCGTGGACGTTATTGTTTCAAACTGGATTAGACGATTAACCGGAAATCGTGCTGAAAAAGTTTGAAGATCAACATGTTTTTGGAAGTACTTATTAAGCGTAACAGTTTCGAATTGAACACACTTTGCAGGTGATTTCAGTGTTTCAACATAGTTTCCAAAACGTTTTTAAGGCGCTATTTGGAAAAGAATCTTTTTTGTCTGTATTCTGCTAACTGCTCATACCAGCAATAGGGAACAAGTGGAAAACCTGTTCAGGTAATCCGAAACCATTCACTTTTCTGGATTTACTCGGCCTGTATTAGCCATCATGAGTATCTGTTGCACTCCCGAAACCATCAACTTTCGCCTGAATGTTTCAAAGCCTGAATCTTACAGATTCGTTTCAGTACGTTACAAGCATTTGTGTCTCCGATTTAATGTTGTCAGAATCAAAAAGTGCGCTTTACAGGTCTCAGGTGATACTACCGATATGTATTCTGAACACAGCTTTCCACCAAAGTTAATTTTTTATACGATTACACCCACACTACACAGTTTGCACGCATTAATCCCTGTTTTGTATAAACTGTTTTATTTAGAAATTTTATCCGTCATCCTGTTTCACTATTTTGTGCAGCCCCAACAAAGTTTTCCAGATGTGGTCATTTGGATGTTGTCTGGAGGACAGAGAAAAGCTTATTATCGCATTCCAGCTCATATGGTATTGTACGACAGTAATCCGCTTTATTCTGGCATGTACTGTGGAGTGCCACAGACTTTGAATTTCAAGGTAATTCCTAAAAAGTCTATATATATTTTTTCCTTTATCTTTTGCCAACCTGGTCTTTGAAGTGGTTTGTTAATAAGTGTCTTGTAGCACAAATCAATTGAAATACTTTTCTGCTCTATGCATTAATTACGGGAGTAGAAATTGGTCAATTTGTGGAGTTACCCAAAACATAGAAACCATTACTGTTGCAGTCATGCTTTGACATTTTTGTTACTTTTCCGTTGTACCACTTCAATATCACGGACATTGAAGTGTTTACCGAATAAGTCGGCTAAACCACCTAAATGATAAGCTTTTAAATTTGAACGAAACAATTCGTCTCACACAACTTTCATCATTTATTCTTTCAGCAACCAAAACTGAAGGAGGAGAGTGAGAACAAATATTTACGCGCACCTGTACAGATCAGAACGGTAATTTGGTTGGGATTGGACAAAGATCAAGACACCTGGACCGGATTGTTGCAGGAGGCAAGCCCGAAGGTCGTCGCGGAAACCGTAAGCATTCAAAGATTTTAAGTTTTGGGACAAACAGTAAATTCTTAGAGCATATAACATTCTATGTAGGCGGAGTAGAAACCTCACAGTTACCAAGGACAGCTTACAACGGCCGGTCGGGTTTCGTTGGATTCTTTTGCTGTTAACACGTTTTTATTATTGTTTACTCAGGATTGTGATTCTGATACCTAGGTTTGACTTCAGATTCCTCGTGTGAATGACATATTCTTGACGGTCCCCTGCAAGCTGATACGAAGGGCTCGCGTTACATTTTTATGGGCCCACCAATAGTGTGTATTCGTCCTAGTCCCCACCGAACTTTCAGTCTGGGCAGTGACAAAGTGTTAACACAAGCATCATGGCTTGTCCTGAAGTGAATATGTCGAACTTCATAGTTGAAATTATGGGAGAAGTGAATCCAGTAGGAACAGTATGTTGCGGTGATTCTGAGGACAGTAGATGGTGCAATCAGGTGCAGTTGTCCTTTTTTGATTAGCCTGACAAGTACTAATGACTGATTAGGTGACTCAAGTCACCGGGGTAGGTAGTGGGGGAGTCATAATACAAACGTGATGGTCTAGAGCTCATGATCGTACATAAACCAATCTTGCTGGTTTCCTTTTTCCTTCTAAGGTATGACATACTCCCACCTAGCTGACACTATAACTGTAATAATTTTGTCATATTCAACGCCACGATCAACATACTCAGTTGACAAGTAATATCATCCTGTTCAAACCCTATTGTGGGCAAGAATGGTCGTTAGTGAAAGACACGAACACGATTGAAACCCTACTGCTGTGTACTTGACTTAGACTAGAATAAGCCGACACAAAAGATGTGTCTTGGAGTCAGCTTTTGCTTTTAAACGGTTATACGGCAGATCTACGGTGGTGTGCGAACTCTTACTCGTTTTTACGGTTCATTAAATCGCAGTGAACGCCGCGGTCGTGATGTTTCTTTTCGTTTATATTCAGTCAACTTCCAAAGATATTTCATCCTCATGAATTTCATTCATTTTTGCATGATTCATTTTTACTGAAGAAAATTCAGCTTCAATTTGTGTATCTGGTTGACGGTTGACTCTGTGAACGGCTGCTAGGTTTGTGAACAATTATATGCAAATACTTGTCGGACTTCGTCTACAATAAACTTTTAAAGACTGGAATATTCTAACCTGTCCCATCAGAAACGAATAACTTGTGCAAATCTTACAGAATTCTGGAATCAAACTAGTAACTTCTCTGACCTTCTAACTTGGGAATTTCCCCTTTCCGTGGATTGTTTACTCACTTCATTAGAACGAATTAGACTTGAACTAAATTGATGTTAGATTGTCAGTGGCGCACACCTTTTTCCGTGCAAAATTTGCTCTTTGGACCGTATGTTTGCGAGTCAAACGTGTTGGCTATCGTCAAGTGATTTCACATCACCTCAAAATGTGTAATTTTACCTGAGCATTGAGTCACGACGAATGCTGCTTAATTTTCATTAGTACTCTGTGGTATTTTAATTACCGTTAAGTAAAACGATAATTTTGGTTGATATAAAATAAACCTCATTTACAATTGGTGACAGCTGTCGCATTCCAGTGGATTTTTCAACCAATCCTTTTCGAAAAGATGTATTGGAGTCGAGGTCCTATCCTGCTGGAGGTCGTCAGTAGTACATATCTTTGTTCCGGACGCGATTTGAACTCCGGCCACACTTTCATGAAGCCCTAGTCACAGGAGAACGTGGTTGAGCGTTTGCACTTGATAGTTCAAGGGTGTTTAATATGAATTGGGTTGTATAGTGGTCAACATGGTTGCTTCATGAACGTGCGGTTAGGATTAAAGTCCCGGCCGTTGTATACACAGGCGCTGCCGGCAGGCTCTGGCAAGGACAAAACCTGCTTCTAAAGCCTCGTTTCGAAAGGGGTTGGGTTGAGACGCCTTGATTAGCACGAAAGCTGCATTGACTTGTGAGCTTTGTTCTACTAGTATCAACCAAAGTCCATACTTTGCAGCAGCTACCAAAATTCAATGATTTTTTCAGCCGGGAGAATAGTCGTAATTGTGAGTCATTGGTTGAATATTACCGGGTCTCCCTTCGAGACTATCGAGAAGTATGAGCATTATTTTAGCTGTTTATCACAGCGCCAACGACAAAACGAGCTCTTTGATATACCGTTTATGGCGAACATATGGGAATCTCCTTATAAGTGTTTACCAAACAAAAGCTGGTCTGTTCATAACTACCACTTATGCCATTTCTTGAAATGTTTTGTATTCTTTTGCTAAATTCTACCGTCTTACAAAAACTACCGAGCAAACTAAATGTGTTTTGGTGGTGACTCCACCAAAAATATTTCATTCATACGTATCGATGGGGTACGCGGGTCGCAACCCTGCTGCCAAGACCAATTCGACAACAGCATAAGCAAAGCATCATGACATTACAAAAAGAGGAAGTAGAGTGATGCTGTGCCTGGCTGATGCCCAAACAGTTTTGCATGTGTGAGGACTAAGTGAAATTAAAACTAAAAGACAAACCTGAGTACTCGTGATGTCTGCAAATTCTTAACCTCTACCTTATTGAACCAGAGCTTCCACGTTAGTCTACTCCTAACTGATTCAGCCGTGATTATTGAAGACCGAGTGAAAGCTGTATTGGCAACAGTCCACTAAACGAACAATTATTGTTTATAAATGTTATCTCCACCCAAGTGTACTTTCGTCGGTGAGTTTGGTCACATCGCTATTTCCAGTTCTTCCGAACTATACTGCACGTGTTCGATCTTGACGTCGCTAATACCGCTTACCATCAGCGTACTTTTGTTAAAGTAAGTCCGACTCGGGGTTGGAAATAGGTAACTTCAACTGTTGGCTCGGTGACCATCTCGCTGTTTCAATCGTCAACAGCCTTCTGAGCCATGTAGGTAAAATGACATCTCGACCGTCGTGATCTACGGTTCGTCCTACTGCAGGTATTTTGGCACTGAGAATCTCACACACTGAGGAATAGACTGAAGATTACTGACCCACCGTAAAAGGTGAATCAACGTGCTCTTTGGCAAGGCGACTGACCATAGCGTTCAGGTGAAGAATGCATAACATTGGCAAACCCGATTAGTCCTGTGGTTTGAAGTAGTCATTAACACTCCATCCAGGTGCTTCTTATCAATACCAGTTTCACCCTTCACTGTTTGGTGGTCGGCTTCGGCCAGGCGGTGTATTCATTATACATGTTGGCTTACCAACGATAAGTCCCGTGAAACATCTGTTTCTTTAGTAAAATGATTTCTACTACTTCGTCTCCCTGATAAGGATCGTCCAAGATGGTGCCATTTGCTCATAATGGCTTTTTATTTTCAAGTTGTCGATCAAAAATAATGCCGAAGATCCAATGAACTAAATTTGTCAACGTTGCTTATATGATCGCCAGAATATGTGGTGCAGCGAATAAAAGCGGAAATAGTTGGTTTTTAAGAGCCGAATCGAGTAGTTTCTTAGTAGTGCAATTTTCCTCAAATGGGAGGTCACTTGGAAATTTAGAGGACCAAGATGTTGGGACTGAGTTTATCGATGATGGTCAGTTTTGTGATCCCAACAATGACGCAATATCTGTCCATGTTTCCATTCGGGTGTCTTTCGGCTTTTCGTATGTCGCTGGCGAGTGGATGGGCGGGTCTTGAAACCCGACAAGCAGATATTTATCGGAATTTGTTTCCAGTTCAACGAAATATTATCAAAGAAGAGTTTGGTTACAAAAACGGGACAATGCCATGAACTAAATAGCTCAGGCAAAGGCGGACGATATGACTGCGCTGGAGTTTCACCAAAAATAAACAAGGATTCATGGTGGTTGGTAAAACTGCACATCCTCGCCGATACAAATTTAACGATAGTGTAGTGTGTAGTATTTAACAAACAGCTAAACATTGATTGTATGGGAGATGTTCCGCGATCCGTGGCTTTCGCCGACGGTGGTCTTTACAAAGGGATTATTGTGAGGATGTGCGTATAGGAATTAAATTGATAAGAAATCTCATTATCCGTCGACATATAAGAGTGACCATCGACAGACTGTCAAACGCAGGTGAATTAATAAACAAGTCACATTTAGCTACGCTGGATATGATCAGTTAATGATGTAGCCAATAGAGCGGTCGTGGCACAAATCGATAGACACATGTTTAGTGAAATGAATGACTAGAAACGGAAAGAACAAAAACCTAATTTGTCGTTAGTTTGTGAGAACATATGAAGATTGCTTACCATATGGTCTTTTTGCCTTAAGTATGATTGCAGTAGATGTGAAAATTTGAGTGGTTTTTGTTTTTGCGCAGTTCCGGTCTGAATTAGCAGACTTTGAGCACCTCAATTGTATACACAAATGTTTTTCCGTATGCTCTCGTGTATATCACATGAACTCTTTCTTAAAGTTACGGATGTGATTGTTGGGTATCACGTATTTCCAAATTGCGCAGCTGAAGGCGCTGTGTCCACTAGCGTTTGATGGCACGTTTAAATAAGGTCTTGTTTACATACCTGCCTTATCTAGCCTTGCAAGTACTGGTGATGACATTCAAATAACAATTGGGACTGAGGAACAGCTTATCTTTGATACACTTAACGCTGGTCTGCTGTTGTTTACCACAGAAGGATATTAATAATACTGCGTGTATACCTTAAGAAGGACACTATAGCAGTTTAAGCCCTTCAGATCTATCAGGTAAGACAGTGAGAAAGATAGTTTTCTTCGGAACAGTAACAGTTTTTGATATGTACATTAGTTTCTTCACATGCTACATGTCAGAATCATTTAGGTAATATTCTTCCCTAGCCATTCCTAAACCAATGTCTTTTCACGAAGTTACTATGGTTGCGAATCACTTTCTTGTCGTATCCTATGAAAGCCTTTAGACAGGACACACGAATGATCAATGTAAATTAGCAGTTACCTTGATTGCTGTCCACACTCAACCAGGCATTATCAACTCCTCATGCACTAATAAAATGGCATGTCCTGCATACGATCGCATTGTGCCACGCCCACGCCAGTCACGTTCCGTAAGATCGGAATAGCTCTGGGTTGCAATCTTGCACTGTGTGCAATAATAAGCGTGACGAAGCGCAATAGGGTTTCGTCGAGTTTTTTGTATATGGCGTGCAGAGAGGGGACAGATTCGGATAATGTGACTATAATTTTGACATGCAGACCGTAGGTTTTTAGAAAACAGGCTTAAGGAAAGATGGCAGATTTTAACATTTCTGTGAAAGTGGTAGGGCAAAAACAGCCACCAACAAAAAAGACAGGTCTCTTCTGAAGACAACAAAATGGAAGTTCTCCACTTCTACTCATTATCCAGGTGGATCTAATAACTTTTTCACCATCTTTGAGAAAAGTGCGACGAGGCTTAAGTAGCATGAGAATTCTGTTCAATCATCCCGTGAGAATAAGACTTTCCCACAAGAGAAACACAGAAAAACAAGGAAGTAAACTACTTGGCACTGTACGGGGTGCGGTGTTACTGAAAGTAATATCACCTGAACAAGCGACGCAAAATTTACTTTGTCATCGCAGTAAGGGACTGTAGGTGTAGGATAAGTGTTCGGACGATTGGGATACTGTTCGTTCCTAGCAGAGTGGAGGCACTATCCAGTAGTACGGGGTGAAGTACATTAAGCTTGAATTCTGGTTTCAACATGCTAGTATGATCGTATGTTAGGAGGAATCTCAATGGCCGATGATACGAAAACCTTACACGGGCTTCTTGTATGAGGTTCTTGACCTTATATACTTATACATATATGTGTATTGAGCATCCCACATATCGTTGCGAAACGCACTTCATCTCAGTTTGTCCAGTGGTTGCGATGAAACGTCCGGAAAAACCATCTTGCTATGATCAGTTGGTTGAAAATGAATTTCACCTTGGTATCCTTCAAGTATCTACATTCCAGGTTAAACACAAAAAGGGGGTGGAGCCAAATTGTGGCTTCATCAGAGTGCCGCCGTTTTATCGATAACAGCGTGGTTCAAATATGAACTTCAATTAAATCTTATCGTTATGAATAAGTTTCGTAAGTCCTATCGAAATAATATATGTCCAGTTGGTGAGACTGGCTATAATCGCAGCTGCAGTTCATGGCCACAAAGAAAGGAGCCCTCCTGAATACTGACACGATATCATCATGTATAAATCTCTAATATCCTTAAGGAAATTCATGTCCTTCAGGATTGCATACATAATTATTTTCCCAGAGGTTCCAAGAGTTCTGCAGTAAGTTATACGACTTCACGTTAAAGAGGAGTAGACCTATCACTGATGCACCCAGCAGCACGTTGAGATTGTGTTTGTTAGGTATTTCAAAACGCAGGACTGTTATGATTGTCAGAACTACGGTAGGTTAATCTATTTTAAGACTAACCTCATTCTAATGAATTACTCGAAATGTCCTTTACTTTTAGTACGAAAATCAAGCCTGTATTGCGAAGAAGTGGTTAACCACTCGACCACCGCTCACTAGGCCAGCATGGTCAGATAGCACTGGCAAAATAGAAATGAAAAAAGAATCTTTTCAACCACCTCCCGGTTGGAAATGGGATGGAGACTGGTTTGTAAACCTAGAAAAGTCGATTCTCTACAAAGAAGTAAGTATATGGTTATGTTCTTAGTAGATCACAACACAAGTAGTTAAACATCCATCTTTAACTGAACACCTTACGTTACTTATAGTGATATACACGCATAAAAATTACATACGAAAATTGTTATCATTTTTAAATGCAATAAATGATGAGTATGGTTTTGAAGTTTATTTTATGCAGTGTACACGACATAACTCCTAATGCAAACGTTATTTAAAAATACAACCAATTTCAGGATGCTGGAAAATCAAGTTTTATTGAAGAACTTTATTATAATGAAGCCCGCACACCAACCACCTCCTGGGTACCCACCGAAACACCGTACACTGACCCTCAAGGAGATCCCCGAGATCCTCCAGAAAAAATTACGTTACCAGAGGGTTGGGCTTGGGAAGGTGAATGGACGGTCGACTTGAAACGGTGCTGTGATGAAGAGGGCTTCGAGTACGCCACTAATTCTACCGAAGAGAGTTACATGGCTACTGAGAAACTCCATCACATGTTCAGACGAAAGCGATTAATACGTAAGCGCGTTTATGGCGAAGCTGCGCGCGAAGTGAAGCAAGCAGTGAGTTTTGAAATTATTGCTACAGTGAGACGTTGTTCGATTTTGTGGGGGTAGTTGGTCAATTGAGTCAATTAATTGTAATCAATGGTTGGCTACCAGTTTTACCCAAGATAGTTAACTAGTTTGACCTTTGAAAACGTTAGAACTCCATGAACGGGAGTGGATAAACACAGTGTTTATTAAAACTACCGATATAAAATTGTTCCCCATGGTTCGGCACAATCTGTTGATTTCAGCATTACCCAGAGGAACACGTTTTCATGCCTATGCGGAATGCTGTTTTCTATTATTATTGGTAATTCTTTAATTGTAGATTAAGTCATGAAGCGGTTACATGTGGCGAACATATGCATGAATGCAAGCTACATAATTTGCACCACGTAGCTTAGGCATTAAAAAAATGTTCACATCACTTTTATAACTCAGAGCAAAGCAGCCGTAATTACCCAACTCATTCAAACGTTTGCAGAGCATTCCTTCATATCTAGAATTTTGTTCTGTGCTTTGACAGTTAGCTGTGTACGGGTTTAAAAAGAGTTATCCTTTAATTTAGACAGCGAATCTTTTGAGTCTCTAGACTTTTGACTGTCAACTTACGAGAAAATGGTTGCAAATATGGTTAGGACCGTCTGACAGAAAGATACCTGAGTATATTCCAACATTTAACCTAAAACCGTAACGAACGAAAACATATTCCTGTTCTTCAAACGATCATTGGGCAGTTTGCGGATGAAGCGCTGTTGTAAAAAAGTCTATTGGCTTTGCATCGCAAGCCAAGTTTTTACAACAGCGAGGGAATAAACCATTTTGGTCGTTCGGCGTCGCTGCTTGCAATGAAAGCAGATTTTATAGAGGTCTCATAGTGACGTAAAATGAGACCGTCATTACCGTTCAGCTTATCAAAGTATATTCCAACTGGTAGACGCGCATTTGTAATTCAAAAGATTTTCATGTTGAAAAATAGTTGTAAACCTCGTGAACTAGCTATTTACTTAACAAATGGGGACGTCCCGCGGCCTCAGTTGGGTTTTAATACGCTGTGTACTATAGGTTACAATTAATTGAATTTTGGTGTATGCCTTTTCTGAAAAACCTGATAGTGATCACATTATTTGTTATTCTGTATGTCTACTAACGTTTTAATTTGTAAATATTATTAGGTTGTCGGCAGCATTATTGACCAGAAAGCGGTACGTGAATCATTTTTGTGTGCGATTACTCTGATGGACATTTTTTTGGTTTTCGCTTGCGTCCATATCTGACTTCGCAACATCGTGTATTCATGGGTTTGAAATGAAATTTTGGTAAACATTGCTGCATATGGTGTTTTCGGGCATCTTGATATCCACAGCCGAACGATTGACCATTATCACATCTTGATCACGCAGTTGGGGAATGTAGAACGCGGTCCAACTACATATATCCCCATGAGAGAATGACTGAAGTAATCGATCACCACACTGAAATGATGGTGTGAGAAACACGTCTTGTAAATCTGATCCTTACTGGCAGCCTATGTTGACTGTTGGCTCGACATACATCATCTTTGTCACCATAATCATCATCATCACCATCATTTTTGTCTTCCTCCTCTTCGTCATCATCATCAGCAGCATCGTTTTCAGGGTCGAGCCGTACCTGTGGGTACAATAGCTTAGGCCGCTGGACTTACATATCAGCAAATGCGAACAAAAAATTGAGTTAGAATAATTTGTTAAACGAATGCGGGACAAATTCGAAGAATCAGACTTGATGTGCTCAGCGAACGATATGCAGATATTTTTCGTAAGAACTTCAGACCCAGGTTGTGCTTTGAATGTCATGTCTTATTCGACTCTTTATATTTTTATCTGTTAGCTATTTATTATAATCTGTAGCCACTAGCCATCCAGTAAGCAAGGATTTCTCTCACCAACTTTCAGCTTGATCTTCAATCTGAGGTGCACAGCCGTGTCACCTCTGGTATTCTGAAGTCCATTTAACTTTTTCCACCAATGTGTAAAGTCAACCAGGTTTGTCGAGTACGAAAGTTTACCGACGCATATTTACATCCTACCGACACAAGTGCAGAACGCTGGTCGTATACGCTTCGATTAATTGACCCCTTGCTCAAGTCAAACGTACTAAGTGTTAAGGAAGACTCGTTTGGCAATTTCGATAGTTGGTCGCTGACCTGTGTAAACTGAGGAAATTGCGAAAACATTCTCGTT
>LOND01000082.1:105026-145575 GCA_014220965.1 Paragonimus kellicotti
AACAAAACTGATTCTTAAATCACCATCAACTAGCTCATATGAACTGATTTGTTTCATAACCTTTACCACAAATTTGTTGGGTAAAACTGTCCAGGTTTACCACTTTTGCGCTGCTGTACGGGGATTTTCGTTTCAGTGCTGTACGATCATTTGGTTGCACAGAATCCCACCTCGTATACTATTAGAATTTTGTTTGCAGTTTTTAAAGAATCTAAAATATTCGGCATCCTTAAACAAACAATTACGTTTGCAAATAGTTTCTATATGACCATTTGGTCTTTTATTCAGGAGGAAAGTAAAAAACACAAGAAGGTAAGAATGGTCTGTTCACATTTTTTTCACTTCTCCGTTAACTCCAGATATTTATGTTTGTGAGCAAAATTGTGAACTATGCAAACAAAAGTCAGCTAACCATATCGCTGTTTTCAACAAATTGCATACTTGCTTGCTAGCAGGGTCAAATTTGCACGTTGTACACGATTTTGGCACGATCCTAATCCTACTGTTGTACCTAAAGCACTCCACATGTCTATATATATATATATATATATATATATATATATATATATATATGTCTACATTGATATGCCGGATTTCATGTAAAACGATTGCACAGCTTTTAAAGCTTGCATTGCTATTTAATGAATGCCGGTAAAGATATGATTTCATTTTGTTCTGTTTCTTGAATATTGATGCATGATGCAGGTTGCTTACTATATTTCAGTTCCTGGCATTTGTGGCCAAATAATAAAACCTCATATGAAGAGCATTTCTGATTTGGGTGTTGCAGCACACCTGCTATTACAAATAGCCTGGATGGTTGACTACCTGAACCCATTCATCCGAATCAACAGCATTCTGACCAGTAAACTAAGACGTCTGCAAAACAAGATGGCGTGTTTTTATAATCTGGGAAAATTACGTCCATACATCTGGAAGATGTGTTCCGGCTTTCGGACAACTGCGGGTCGACGTTTGCAAATAGAATGGTCAAAACGTGCTTGCGATGAAAAATAAAATCACTAACCCTTGTATGCACGAATTAATTAAACTTATTTTGGGAAAATATTTTAATTCTCGAACCGAGGTATACTTCTGTCATCTCAGCAAGTTTCCAGACTGACGGACTTGCTTTCAGTAAATGAGAGTTGGCTGTTGACAAATCACTTGAAAATTCGCCCACATTTAACTACTTCAGATTCTACCAGTCTCGCCAATTGTTTGCCTTAACCTTCTGATAACAATTTTATGGGTTATGTGTGACTGGATAATTTCTACTATATCGCTTCATTTCATTTGTTTTAAGCGTACCATATGAACGTTTTCCTCATCTTAATCATCTTCATTTGCCTTTTACTTAAAAGATCCTGATTGTTGTTTCCTGGTAGCATGATTATTATTTTGGTGACATCAAACATGCGGTTTTAACTTCATTTCCTCCTTGCGTCTCAACAGTTTTGGGGTCGATTTAGATCTAAGGAGGTCAGTTTAACTCGGGACCTTTCTAATTCAACGGCAAATCTACCGGATCCTGCATGTTTACGTGCTTTATGTCCAGTTCGGTTGCATGCTGGTTCCAAGCTGCTTTCCAACTTCCGTTTGAACTGTTGTTTGTAACAATATGTTCTCAGGGCCGACTGCAAACGGATCAATGTACCCCAAAATTGCAAATTCGCAAGTGGTTTTTGCAAATTCACAGCTTACATTTCTTATCTTCAAGAAGCAAATTTGAATACTTTAAGGATTCCTTAAACAACACCAGTTGACTGGTCCATTCGCTAGCAAAATTGTGCTCGTTTCTTTACACTCACACGTGGTTAGAGATTACTATAGTTTCACAGTGTTTACCTGCTTTCGACAGTCTCATCCATTTAATGAATTACACTATATTCGCATGACTAACGCTACTATTTGACCACGTGTTTGCATGTAAACTTATTTACGTCCATGTTTGGGGAAGGTGACATAATTTGTTGAAGGCGACCAACAGTGACAATAGTTGAACGTTTTCTGATGTCTTTTCCATTTTTAGAAAGAAAATCTGGTGGTTCCAAGAGTATATCTGCAATATGAGAGTAAGATACCTGTTAACTTTAAAAGAATTGTTGTAGTTGGGCTATGTATCCTCATTATCATTAGTGTTGACTTTCGGTCTTTATTGAGAGTGTTTTAGTGATTTCATAGAAACAGTTTTAGCTACCACGATGCTTTGGCCACCGGCATTAATTATTATGAAGCAAAAAATCAACATAAAGTTTACTGTTTCCCCTGCTAAGACCACGGTTACAACGATGGACAATTACTGACACAGATAATGAAGTTGAAAATTTTCATTTCGGCCTTTTCCGTATATCATCTGCTCATTTTCAAACACTGTGCAGCAGGTATTCACTTTCAAAACAGTGGAACTCGGAATGACTCAGTGGTAAGGAGGCTGACCAGTATTCATAGGGCTGTGGATCACCGATCGCCTCAGTTCTCCCAACTGCTTCTACCTAGGATTTGATGGCGTCGCAGTGTGCGGTCCACGCATTCGTCGCACCGTCAGTGGTGTTACCTGTCTACCACATATTCGTTGGCCACTTAGGTAGAACAACATGAGGCACTTGCTAGCTTTTAATATCTTAGTTTTGCGACTACCGAGTGGACATAACAGACATTGCGTCTCATATCAAAACGATCAGACAGCCTGTTCAGTAATCACAATGGAACGTGTTTGGATGTACAACTGTGATACTTCGATCAGGCGTAACGTGGGGTCAGCGATAGCAGTCAACACGGTTACCTCACGGAGGCAGACTCCTGGTCATTGTAAAGATATACACCACTGGTGAGCTCTAGCGAAAGTGAAACTGGAGTCTGCAACCTCTTATTGAAAGGGGTTAGAAAAATGCACACTGAAGATAAAAATCTGCGACAAAATGTGAGTGATATTCAGTTTAAATTTTATATTCTGTTTACCGACTCGAACCAAACGAACACAATGCATTACCGTATCAACAGAATACCACCTGATAACATTTGACCACTTCATGGGTCATGGTATCAACGACATAATCTGATAAATCATAATACGATCGACTCGAATCTTACTTAGTGTGCCCACTTATGGGTTATATTTCTGGAATTACTAAGCAAAAGCGCGAACAGTACAGACGGTGAGTGCACGAACAGTACGGTTGACCAAAAGCTTGCGTTGGCATGCACTTACACAAACCAAGCCAAACATCCCTGATCTGC
This sequence comes from Paragonimus kellicotti, assembly GCA_014220965.1. Taxonomy (NCBI): domain Eukaryota; kingdom Metazoa; phylum Platyhelminthes; class Trematoda; order Plagiorchiida; family Troglotrematidae; genus Paragonimus; species Paragonimus kellicotti. The sequence goes on from LOND01000082.1 coordinate 108,267, forward strand.
AAACATACATTATCCGACACATAATCCGATGAGTGGCTAATCAGATTATCTAACCTTCGATTGTGCAATACCTATAGTACCCTAGAATCTTCGAGAACCCAAAAGTAGCATGCGGCTGTATGCGGATCATGACATCTTCCGAAGGCTTCAGGTCAAACATTGTTGTACATTTTTCCGTCGCCATCCCCAATTTTCCTGGCGTAGTCCCTCTTCAACAATGGTCGATCTCGTGTAACTCAGTCGTAAAGACGTCAGCTTTTAAGCACACAATTTCTAGGTACATCAGTGGTTGCTACGATGAACTTGTAGACAATTTGGACAGCCTGGTAGCCCACACGCGACTCAAGATGTCCCACGGCAACAAGCGACGGGTGCAAAGTGTCTCGCGCTACGGCTATCGATCGTCTCTTCAAGAAAATCACTGCATTTTTCTGGTTAGATTTTATTTCCACTATGTAGTAGTAATTCACTAGTACTGTTTTACCTAGCGCTCCTATTAAGCTCGTTTTTAAAGGGTTGAATAAGGAGTTGTGGGATGTTTTATCATATTTGACAGTGATCATTAATCTTGTCTTTTGAGATATACTCGTTAAAAGACTCAGGACTTAGCATTGTACAATTTACTGCTTATTTTGTATGAAAACAAATGAACACTGGCGTTTGAAAATTATATAAGAAAAGGGAATTAAAACAGAAAATGAAGTCAGGAAACAAAACACATTACATTGTTGAGATGGCTCCTAATAAACGTTGAAATATCCTTGTATAAGAACGTCCTGAAGAGGATAGTTGACTGAAATTAACTCGTGATACGTGATGGCATAACTTAATGTTGCCAGATTACTTGCTACAACCTCTAATTGAAAACTTTGATATCAATTCAAGTTACGTCAGTTATATAAGTTTAATCGATTAAGTAAAAATGTAAGGAAGTTAGCCTATTCACAACCTCACGTGCTCAATTTAGAATGTTTACTTTCAAGCAGACACCAAGGTCGGATTTCAATGACTAACCCAGTTACTTGATAGATTACTCATAATAATGACTGAACAATAAATATCCATGCAGCTTTTATGAAGAACTCATCCTGTCTTCTAATCGGTCACTTAAAATTGAACGGTTGGTTGCATTCACCTCCTACCGTTGTCTATTTTTAGCTGACTGCACCACAGATTTATTTAATGAATTGAAAGAAATCCTATTCACTTTCTTGTTTTTTAGGATCACACGATTGGCAAATGCGTGCCTACATATTTCAGGCACGCAATCTTCTGGCTGGTGATCAGACTGGCATGTCTGATCCGTACGTGCTATGTTCCTTCGTCGGAATGTGCCAGAGCACGGAAATGCTCCAGGGCACCATTTGCCCAACCTGGGACGAAACTTTGATATTTGATCACATTAGTATGTGTGGGGCACCGGATAGAATTATGAATTGCCCCCCACCCGTGACTATAGAGGTCTTCGACTGGGAGAAAGTCGGTTCGGATAACTTTCTGGGACACTGTGAGGTATGTGTTCTTCTTGTACAGTTAAATTTGATTTACCGAAACAAGCATGCCAAAGTTGTCTGACCACGACTTGTGCTCACTTTACTCCAGGTGTTCCCGTTCATCCAGTTAGACCCTCAGGCGCAATGGACCCCAATGTTACGATGGAACAAAATTAAAAAAGGCTCACGAGATGGGGGTGAACTTTTGGCCGCCTTCGAATTAATTTTGGTAAGTTGAGGTAAAGCAGACAGACAGACAGGCTGTTTAAAGTGGGTGTTTTTATGACAAAAGCGCCAACCACTGATTTGAGAAACAAGGTTTGGTATTGGTTTAACATCACACCTGCTATATGCAATCCGTACATACAATGGCACACTACCATCATTTAATGACGGTCTGAATAAATAGTTATGTGAACCAATGTTCTGGAAAATGCGGAAAACTACTATAGAGGATTCTCAGTTAGCAATCTGAAACTGATTTTTATATTCTACTTGAAATCAACCGGTCACGGTGGCAGGACAGAAGTCGGATTGGCAACCTATGGTTTGTAAACAAACAGATTATGCCACAAGCATCATCATCCAGCGAAAGGTATGATTGAACGTATAATTCTGAGGTGGGGGTGAGACTCACAATTTAAGAGGACTGTCACAAGTTTGTCCACAGACGACATAAATTGGTCATATGTTGACAAGTGCGCATAAGTCAATAATCCATCCCTTCTTGCTTCGCTTACGAATCACCTTTATAAATCACTGTGTTGCTCTGTAAAGGACAATAACAGTGAACAGGCCAGTCCATTATGGTTTCTCACCCTGTACCAATCAAGGGCAACAGACTATGACACTTAAGTACATTTAAAAGTTTGTCTCACTGTTTTCTTGGTGTACTTACAGCTGGACGGTAGAGACCCACCGGTTCCTCCACCTCGTCGAGGAGACTTGTATCGCGTACCAGATAAAATTCGTCCCAAACTGAAGCGTATGGGAATCGAAATTCTGTGCTGGGGTATACGTAACATGGCAAAATATCAGCTCGCCAGTGTGAACAAGCCGTCAGTGGAGTTTGAAATCGGTGGTGTGGTGTGTGAATCGGAGATAATCAAAAGCGTGAAAAACTGCCCGAATTTCTCAAACCCTCGTCTGTTTGTGGAAGCCATGTTACCAGAAGAGGCCATCTACATGCCACCTCTTAACATTTCGGTTAGAGACCATAGAGCTTTTGGACAAAAACCACGGGTTGGAATTCATGTGTTGAGTTCCCTATCGGTCTACCAGGTTGCACCGAGAACGACTGACATTGATCCCGTGCTTCAAATGAAAGGTAACTTTCATCCATATTGAAATTTGTATATCACTTTCAGTAAAGTAAACAAATAATTATTGGGCTATAAATCTTTTAGTTGCTTTTTTGGTGGGTTTCCGACGATTGACAATTTTCATACCATTGGAATAAAGTTATGTACTTTGCTAAATCCATCAACATCTACCATTGGCACAACACCCTTGTGCAGAAAAACTCACGGATGATAAGAAGAGGATACAAGGATGGAAACAACAATGTCGAATTGCATACAAACAGTTGTTTATCTTCACTAGCGTCAACCAGGCGTAGGATGGCTAAGCCATCTCGTTTTATGGCTGTTCGGCACTGATTCCTATATCATACTGCTTCACAAGCTATGTAAGCCAGCGTTGTACTAATCCGATTCATCCAGGCCCTTCGAATCTGGCCACTGACGCTTGCGAGAAATTTTTTACTTCAAACAAAATTCAAGTCGATTAACCTATTGAATCTTTGGATGAGGCTTCTGTCTAGTTAAGTAACGCTGCTGATGCTTAAAACTGGCCGTCATATTTGTAGATCTCCAACTTGCGAATCTTTAGCCGGCGTCACCGAAAATGTAAACAAAATTTTGCAATACAGCTCAGTAACTCTGGTTATAAACCGCACTCGCCTAAATAGGAGCAAAGTTCTGAGAGTACACGTTTGTGAACAAAATAAATTTACGACTGTTTTTACTTCTCTATTTCCACAGAATCTGTAGCATCCATCATGTGTCATATCTTCATGTGAGGTCTATCAATCAAATCTAGAACTTTGAACGTCGTTTACTGAAGGAATACAACTTATGCGATGTTTGTGCAACCACTGGTCTCCCATTTTAGACCTTTCTGAGAACGCGGAATTACTCGCTGAAATTGTCCCCAAAATGGCCAGTGCACCGCCACGCGCAACTGAAGCGCAACCAAAGAAGAAAAAGAAAAAGTTTGTACGTTTATTAAACTAAAAATATTCATAAAAGTAATTGCATTTTGGGGCCACTTCATTACATATTCTTAAGGAGTTTGAGTTCACGAAATTTTCCATGCTGCAAACTGTGTAAAATTTTGGCCATAACAAATCACTCCGAAACTGAAGTAGTGATGTATTAAGGACCATGCTCGGTTGTTAGTAACATGACAAACTATTCTGTTTGGTAACCAACCCATCACGTTTCTCGATTGTTTACTAAACATAATTGCCAGATGCGATTTTGGCCAGAAAAACTCACTCAAACCAGTATCTGACTGAAACCGTATCACAGAAATACTCAATACAGTTTTAGCAGAAATTTACCAGCAGCCTGTATCCTACCCCGCAATTGAGTAAAGTTTACAAATGTCATCGTTTGGTACGGATGTTTGCACTTGAAGATGTTCACACATCTTGCATAACATGGCGGCTTAAGCAGGATGTGCTTGTTAATCAAAATTCGTCAACAACACTTGACTGGGCTCAGGTAGGATGTTTTCGAGACTCATCAGACACGCATTACTGAGGATTTTTAACAACCACAGAGCCAGCCAAGTACAACCAGCGAACTTTAACGAATAAACTCACTACGTACGCCATCTTCCTCTATAAGTTAAAAAGTCTTATAGGAGTTTGAGACTGACTGGTGTTCTCCACTATTCTCGGGAATGCTCAAGATGTCTGCATTGATCCATATGAAATCCTTCGAATTTAGAGTGTACGGTGAAAACCACTTCATATGTTGATTATTATATCTCATGCACGCATTTTGCTTACACATTGAACTTTCATTTAGAGATAGGGTGTTCTCGCGAACATTTTGACTGTTACCAGATTAACTTTTGGTTACACTGCATTGCCCATACAAAATAACGTTGAACCGTTAAGCATGTAGATAACGGGAACAATGGCTGTTTGGTTCGCAGGCGATCCATCTTAGTTATAACACAAAATGTCATTTTTGTCTAAGGTGCCGATGTTTAACCTCATCCGGTGAAGACGGGCCGATTTCGCCTTCAGTTAACTTTTCCCACGCTCGCCGTTATCTAATACCGCTCATCCCTAGAACAAGCTGCTTTCCAATCATTACAGATTACAAGCTCTTTGGTAAGAGTTCACTCAGTTTTGCAGTTGATCAGTGTGGTTATGAAATGCTGTCCTCCTCCACTCACCAGTGCTGTGCGATTTACTTCTGCTAACCTAATGCTTGTTAACCATTTTGCTTAAATCACTGGCTTCAGTGTGATTTGCTTAGTACTATCGTAGGTGTCTGTTTATGCCCTCTTGTTGACAGTTTTACTTCTACTGGTTACTTTACAGTTGCTGGCCCTTGAGGGTTGATGTGTAGTATTGGATCTTGATTGGTATTAGCTGGACTTCATTCCCATTTGACAGCAGTATTCGCATTCAGAGTGAGAAATGGGCACTAGAACTTAACGGCTCCTGTGAGAGTTGTCCTGTTGTGTGTGACTTTAACCATATTAGAAGTTGAACTCTGGTCTGAGAAACTTAACACTGTGTTTAGGCTTTGAGGTGTGGGGACCCGGCCGCGGCTAGTGCATGATCGGCACTGTAATGCCAACATATTCGTCTCACAATAACCAGTCGCGGTCTGGACGTTCGTATGTACTGTTTGTGAACTCACATGAGGAGTTGACTGACGTGGACGAACATTCTCATGTATGTCAGTGAAAAATCTATTACATGTGAACCGTGATTAAAATGCCAAAGTTGAGATGTGTACAACTACGTTTGAAAAATTTAGTATGAGAGTGTGCTTCATTACTGACAGATTTTACGTTCTCTACTTTCAACTACCAAGAAGAACAATAAATCTTTGACGTTAAAAGTTGTTAACCAGTATCTATGTGCACTGTCTTCTAAACCTACCATTGGTTACTCTCACGTCTATTATTATAACCGCCTTGTGCATTATGAATCTTAACTATTTATATAAGGTGACACATTTCCAGTGTGCTTAATCAGTTGCTTCAAATGACTGACCTGTTGTTAGCTCCCAACATTTGAAAGCTCAGCTTTTAAAATCTGTTTTGTAGTTTGATACTCAACTACTGTGGTTAGTGCCTAAATTCCCTAAAATGAAACCCTACAACTGAGTTTACGGCACGTTGTATCTGAAAATTCAGTAATTCTGTCCTCTGCTTCAAAATGGTTACCCATAGTCGTTGCACGCTTCCAACCTTGTGTCACACGATTAATCAAGTCTTCTCTAAAAGTAATCTAGCATACGTAAAAGTTCTGAGTTCCTTCCGTATTTTTGCTTCTTAGCTGTTTGTGCAATTAACTTATTGCTGTACGTTGTTTCATTCATAGTTTATTTTCCGGCTAACATGAAGTCTTCTGGGTACAATGATGTGCATTGCTATATCATTTTGGAAGTGAGAAAGAGAACCACTAAATAGAAGACTCTCCTGCCTCTAAAGAATTCTCCTTTGATCGGCATAGTTGACTACGTTTCAGCAAGGTGAGAGTGGGCGGTGGTCAAAATTACAGGGACCTCATCAGATTTCAAAGACTGAACCTGTTATCATTACATCCTTCAGGTTGTGTTCAACTTTCAAACTCTGCACCTTAAGGTGCTCACTTTTAGACTGCATATGTCAAGCTGACGGAGCCTAAACATTAGAAACATTCGTGACATTTGGACTGATATCAATCAACTTATGTTTGGTAGTCAACGTTGTTAAAACTAACCTAGCACGAGCGCATTCCACCTGTCAAACATAAATAATCTCTGGCCCTTGTGGATTTTTATTAACCTGATAATGCTTTAGTCAATTTTTTTTCCCACGGCAAAGGTACTCTCGTACGGATTTTCTGTCGTTACTGTCTGAGGTGACGGTTAGTAGGATGGTTTTTGTCGATTACTTTTTGCACATTAGGGTGTAATGCATGGTAGATGATTACGCATATCCAGAGCAAAACTTGTGTATGTAGTTCATAGGAGTTTTCACACCACGATTCAAGTCCTACACAAATCTGTCTTATTTTGCAGTTACCTAACCTAGATTGTGCTACTGGCGTTCCACTCGTGTGCAACGCACTGCTACATGTTGTAAATACGTGAAAATACACTTGCGCTGTGACAGACTTTTTTCATGAACAAAAGCTTATCGTGTGCTTGTCTGCGTTTATGACTTCACTGTGCTGACATTCATCACACAGCTTATAATTAGTTTTACGAATATACTACTGTTTGTCCTATTCTGCGTATACCCATATTCTGACGTCCCTCTTTTCACCGTAGCTGGACATGGAACAACTAGATGATGAGGTCGATTGGTGGTCGAAACTGTACGCGTCACTAGGTGAATGGCAACGCTGTTTGAAATATAAAGAGTTAGGATACGATACATTGAAAGTGAGTCACTCGGTTAAAGCACGATTACAATTGATCTCCAGGTCTTCTGGGCCTGGAATAACTTATAATCATATGAATGCCATCAAAAGTGAACTAGGAAATGTTGTATTCGTCTATCACCTACAAATGTGGAAATTGAAAAATCATATGGAAATCATCAACTAGTTACTTGAAAAAGAGATGTCTGATCGTTCTACATCGGTTGCATAGCCAGTTTTGTAAACTTTCGTTCGTATTTCGTTTTTGCATTGATCCGAGAACTAACGGACCTGTGTTCGTCATTGTTGTACGTGCTCAATGAAAACATTGTTTGTGACCCGCAATTCATTGAAAGCTAATCGTGCTGTTAGTGCCGTGTGCTGTTTCATTTACAAATGGTTTGATACTCTTTCTCGACATGTTTTGCAGATGCTGGTGGTAAACAATTGTTTTAAATGGCACCTACATTTTTTCAACAAAAAAATTAGTGACTCTCTGATCGGACAAGTATCTCGGTGTAGGATTGACATCGTTCACGTCTGTAGTGAAGCTCTGAAGGAGGATCTCTGTACAACTTCCATATAATCGACCTGCATAATATATAAGTAATGCTAAAGAAGACACACGTGGGTGTTTTCAAGTTCGGCTGGATATACACTGTGTTCTATGTAGTTGTGTAGTTGCTTAAAACATCACTAGTAAAAATCACACAGAACGTTTTCCAAATTTAGACAGGGTATTCTGAATTCAGGAAAATCATCTGGATTTTAGCGAATAAATGGTTGTGTGGCTATCGTTCTGTCGTGTCAAAATGTACATTTTAAAGTCTTAGTTCAGTCCACTTTATTGTGTAACCTTAACTCAGGCAAAAAGATGGGGAGTCATATTCCTACAACCATGGTCGATGAGAAATTAAGTATCTCTAATTTATGCAAAACCTATCTGTTTATAGAGTGCCACATCTGTCAGATTTTCCCCTTGTGAGATTTGTACCCCCGAAGTGAAATTGGTTTTAGAATAAATAAATCGACCGTGTGTAATAAAAATGTATGCCAATGCAATATTTTTACTTAGTGTTTTCGCATCCCGTTCATTTAGTGTCCATTAAGAAAAGAGACTTTAGTTCTTTCGACGAAGGCAGAAAGTAAAATCAGCATTTACAGAAAATGGACTAAAAACACCTCGTATGGTCAGGACCGTAACCGAATGCATAGTTCATACTTAAAAATGTCATACAGTTCATGGGAGCACGCTACTCAACTGTTCCTTTTTTCCCTCATATGCTCAGGTTTATACCGACAGATTGGAAGAGCATTTCTATCATTTCGAGGACTTCTGTAACACTTTCCAATTGTCAAAAGGCAGAAACCTTGATGAAGACGAGGACAATTTCGCTGGTGAATTTAAGGGGAGCTTTCGAGTGTATCCACTTCCCGAAGATCCAAAAGCGCCACTACCAAAACGTTATTTTGAAAAACTAACAGCGACGTCGGATACAGAGGAGTGCATAGTTCGTGTTTATATCGTCCGTGGAATAGAATTACAACCAAATGATCCCTCCGGTTTGGTGAGCAAACAGACCGTTCCCATGATAGAATTATTTGTGTGATCTATTGTAGTTCGTATCCCACATAGTGTCAAGTGTCATTCTGTAGGAAGCCGATGTTTGATCGACGTTCCACCTACTTCACCGCAAGCTGGACTACAGTGATATGAAAACTTGAGGTAATTGCTGGCAGCTTGCGATTTCAAGACTTTCGATAAAAGCAACAAGAATACGTTAATACTGTGATGATTTTTTGGCTGGAATTTCACACACTTTTAACTTAGTCATATATATAGCCAGATTAACAAAATAGCAAACACAAGGAGGACATGTCAGTTCATGACATGAATCTACAGGTCTTATTGTCAACTGCTTACTTCCCCATTTGGCTGAGTAACCAAAGAAGCCGTGACGTAAAGGAGGATGCGCTTGGTTGGTACGTCTCATCCAATTGTAGCTTACATCTGTTCATGATACATAACAGTAAACTAACTGTTTTGGTGACGTCCAGCAACAAGTGTTTATCCATGGCCTCCCGAATTGTTGATCACTGGTGCAAATGACGTGTCCATTTGAGTTTTCAAATAATTTCGGTTTTGCTAACCAGATGAAGCATTCACAAATTAGGCGGTCTTCTGTTTGCAGCGATCATCATAGCCATACAAAAGCCGAGGGCATGTGACTAACGGCACCTCATTCCTCTGTACCGTTGACTGGGAAACTGCACAGCTCACAACAGTATGCACAAGTTTTGAAATGGTTACATCCCGCTGATTCTAAAGACAGGGAAGAAACCCCACACATATTTGACATTTCTAAGCGAACAGCTTCCGTTGTTCGGCAAACCATACTTCTCTTTGGCTTTTCAGTGTTATTAAAGCAAAGTAAGGAACATCTGTTTACTTTTACAGCGAAATTAACTGACACGGTCTTCGTTACAAGTCAGAGTACACACCAGATCCGTCTGCTCTGCGTCGGGCAGCAATAGTTAAAGCGCCAGCAACAACGCGTAGTTGTTGATGCCCTGTGCGTTCACTCTGAAATTCACCCATCATTTGTGTGACCGTGTGAAACACCCACTAACATAAGATGATCTGAATATGTAGATATTCACATCAGCCCAGTGTTTGTTTGCGTGAACACAGTAATGTATGAGCACGATTTGTAAACAATAACAGCCGGAAATTACGTTTACTATTAACGCCACACTTTCGAATTAGAAACCGGGCGAAGTGGATACAGGTTTAGGAATATTTAAGACACAAAACGTGAATAACCCGATAAATCTAAAGGTGGTACGTTATAGGTCAGGTGTTTAAAACATGATACGGCAACTTTTTCTATCATTGTTAAGGTGAGGGATGTCCCTAGCCACAGTGCATACTGACGTGGTTCATGGCCGTTGCAAACAAATGAATAAATTCTCATGGACGACGGAACTAGAATTGGGCTATGACCACCACGTTTATGGGTTCATTCATGTTAATACTGTTTTAATACGTTCTGTTCACCTTTCGTCTGCGTGTGCACATTCGCCTAAGGCTTCGTGAAACGGTGAATCGACAGTATTTACAAAATCTCTTATCGAGTGGACAAACTCGCAGTTGAGGTTGTTCAACAAATCTACGAATTTTCGAACAATTGTGACTTTATAAAGCTGTCTTAGCCCCTTGTAACAAAACAATGTTTAGCGAGTAAATTACAGGCGCACCTGTTGCTGATCGAGTACTTGTGATTATAACTCGAAATTCCAACGAGAACGTTATGAGGCTCCCATTTAAACCACCCTTCTAGTTATGTCCAGATGTGCTCTTTTGGTTGGGATTGCCTGTCATTTCTTGTCCGCTAAACCGATTTCTGTCAGTAATGACTAATTCAACTTGCCGCGCTGTTTGCTCTCTACCAGTTGGATGATTTGACCATAACCAAAACTTACGCTGAAGTAGTCCACTGAATGTCGAAGTAACCACTTCCCCGAAATATTCATCCATTACAACAACAACCATCCAAAGTGTCTGTATTGATTTCATTTCCGTCCTGCTTTTCACAAACTTTCTCTGTAGCAATCGACATTTTGAGCATAAAGTTGAACCTTGTGTTCACACGTCTGACCTATAACCTATAGTCGTCAGTTTCATTCAGTTACTCACGTCTTGCATGGCTTAACCTCTTTCACATCTATAACTGCTTAATTTGGTTTGGACATGCTCCCGATTCAAAAGGGCATCGTTACCAACAAATAAGTTTTGGTTGCTGTCGAGTTCTAAGTTCTCAGTCGTTTATAACGCATAATCAGAATAACTCCAAACGTTTGTGTCCCGTTCTCTGCCTGAAAAATTGCGATAATATCATACAGTCACTTTCGCAATACGGAGCACCTTTACAAAAGTGGCTAAATTCTCCTCAATGGAAGCCCAGAACCAAGTTATTGGAAGTGAACCCAATACGTTTATAGCTGTGATTGTGCGGCAGGCATTAGTACCACATTTTAGTCGTATATGTCTTTCTAACTGTTTGGCAGCATGACACAATTAGAAATTGTAGGTTCTAATATCTTTTTATGTTGAATTTTGCTCAGTGATCTCTTACAGTGGAGCATTTGTAGGTTAGAAACGTTGCTCAAGTGGCATTAAGTTGCGTGGTATGATTTATTTGTTAGCAGTCCCCATAATTCCACATTCCTTTGGTTTGAATTTAATGAAGTTTTTTCCGAGAGGTTCGGATACTTTCGCAAAAAGCCTGGTTATGTGATGTAGTGGTGAGCTGGATGTTGATGGTATTGATCTTGGTGGAAACTGGGAGTTACGTACTTCCGATGAGTCACGACAGCGGGGGGCGGTTAAATGTCAATCAGTATGAACTTGTTTCATTACTCCATATCTAGAACTATTTTCTTGAGTATTTAGAACGGTTTTCTTCCAACGAATTTTTGCCGTTTGTCGATAAACGTTTCGTCTTACGTTGAGCAAAACACCGGTGTATCTATCGGGATCACCTGTAGCACCCTAATTTGGCCAACTGTACCTACGAGGACAAGTCTATATCGTATGAGATCTCTTTTCTAGCTGCTGATGGCCAAAAGGGTGCAGTTGATTGTTTTATCTTCACAGATCATATTTCAATCTATGTGACGCTAGTTGTTTGACCATAGGTTAATGTAAAAAAAAGTAACGAATAGTCGCAGTGCAGATCTTTTTGTAACTTTGGTGATATCAGTAAGGTACATTAACTGGTCTACGTAATGAACCGAAAATATAGTTATCGTTATGCATCGAAGCGCAGATAGTTATTACAAGGCCGAATGTTTACAATCAGCGGTGAGAACTTGTGCTCTGTGAATGGTACCAGCTGTATAAAGTGGTAACATCTTGTATGCGAAGTTCAACCTCTTGTGTAAGCCGGATTGAATAATCATAATTCCTTGATAATAAACTCCATGCATGAGTAACGTTTTTTCTAGAGTATCGAAGATACCTCTCGATTACTGATATAAATTGAGTTTATCAGCACATAACCTAAATGCACAACGTCTAACTTTGTTTCTCATTTTAGGCTGATCCATACATTGAGATAAAACTGGGGAACAAGAAGTACAATTCAAGGGACAAATATATACCAAATACCTTAAATCCGGACTTCGGCCGGTGAGTGTTCGTGCACTTGCGTACACAATAATTTATCGGATCATATAAATGGATGTCTCAATGATAGATGAAATGAAAGATTAGATATACAATGATATTTGGGAGGAATATCTAAGTAACACTGTTATTACCATTTCCGAACTGTATGTTATCTTCGTGTGGAAAATTGTAAAGTAAAAACTGTCTTGGAATAATTATCTCTTAGACTGTTCTTATTGCTTTTGTTAATTCTCTAGTCTAAACCTATACATTATGAGCACTTTGTGCACTCTTTTTCTGTCAATTGCTTTCTTTCACGTCCTTGCTTAATGTTCATCAGTCTGAAAAGCTTCCCGTTTGTCAGTTTTTCCAACGTGTATGACCACTCACATACCAACAGCGCTTAATTGGAAAGCAGTAGATTAAAAACAAACCTACAAAGCACACGCACGTTAAGCCTCCAACCGTATTTGAGCGTTGATGCTTTCTTGCTAATCTGCCACATTTAGTGATCGAAACTTAATTGGTACCAAATACCAGGGTCCAAGAATAAACGCCAACCAACATGTGTTATGATTAACCCAGACTGCTCAATATTTACAACCTTCCTTTGGTGTATGTTGAAATCACTAGCAGACCTACTGGGTGATCACTGAACCTTATGTTGATTATATCGATACATTTTTAAATATTGGTTTTACTTAAACAGAGTAGAAGTATAATGTTTCTCAGATTATAGAAATACTTCTTTTTCTGAAGCTAACACTGCATAAAACAATCAACAAGAGCAGTTCGCTTCACTGAATCTGTACTCAAAAAGTTTGAATATGTATGACTTACTCTCTACTCGTAACATTTTCACTCGCTTTGAGGTACCGGTCGCCTAGGTGATCCTCGCGAATTACCCGTTTGTTTTTCGACTTTCACAAAAATTCTCCGTATTCCTTATCACTCTGCCTAATTTGAATCAATATCCGAAGTATATTAAACGGTTAGACCAAAAATGGACAACTCAGCTAATGTGGATTTGCTCTGGGCATATGTTTTTGTATACTTGTATCGGATTGACCAACCTTTTTGTGAACAGCATTTTGTGAACACTGTTGTATGAAGACTTATGTACACAGTTGGTGAGCTCTTGTCCTTTTTTGATGTTGAACTCACACGGAAGAAAATTCCGTAATTTCGTAGTTTTTTGGCATCGTTCTGTTGATGGACGAGGTAATCAAAGGCACGATGATAACCAAGGTATACTGAGTTAAACTGACAGGATAACAACTCACGTATGATTTGAAACGCCTTGCACAACAAGAGTGAGTCGCTCAGCCTTTTTTCACAAGCACAATTCTCCATGTAGCTATCTGAAACGAAACCGGAACCTACTAGCTCTCTTTGTTCGAACGAAGTTCCGTGCTTGATCGAATCCAGTTCAAGCTAAGGAATAAACGAAGACCTTTTGTAGAGTTGTGTGAGAAATAGTAGGTGAATGGATGATCGACACTTTACGAAAGTCCTGAAAGTGTTCACTGCAGAAAAGCAAACATAATCAACAAATTACAATATAAATTGCCTTGTCCATTTTGGGTTAGATATTTGGCAAATGCAAAACGCGAGCAATGAACGACATAGGTATGTCTGAGCCTCACCTGTTCAGCACCTCAGATTCCTCTGTCGCTTGTTTATGTTCAATCGTGGAATACACTTACCTCGTTGTGAAACATTCATTTTCCCCCTGTTTTCATCTTAAAAAGTGTGTTTGAATTAAAGTGCCGATTGCCAGTTGAGAAAGATCTACGTATTCAAGTCAAGGATTACGATGTTGTGGGATCTGATGACGTCATTGGGGAAACTTCTATCGATCTGGAAAATCGTCGTTTGACAAAATTCCGAGCAACCTGTGGCATCCCGCAATCTTACTATGTCAGCGGTCCGAATCAGTGGCGTGATTCAAAGGTTCCGTCAGCAATACTGGTAGACTTGTGTGATTTCTACGGCCTACCTGCTCCTCAGACGGAAGATGCTACGGATGCACATCCTTACCCAACATGCCGCGTCGGTGAAAAGAAATTCTCTCTTGATCAGTTCGAACGTGGAATGGTTCCTAATCCTCACCATGGTCCACCCAAAGAGCGTCTGGCATTACACATTCTGAATGTACTACCGATTGTCAAGGAACATGTGGAAACCAGGCCTATTTTCAATTCGTTACAGCCTGAAATAGAACAGGTAAATTTGTCTGATTCGTGCGGTTTCAATAATAAATCATTAGAGCTTAGAAGTACTAGTGATAATCCGTAACAAACATATTATACGTCACAAAGCTTTTATGTCTACAAACAACAATATGTACGCATGAATTAGTGAACTCTTTTCGTCCTTTATTAAACATGAGCTATTACGAAACCTTACTTACATATTTGTATACTTCGTGTGCAAACTAACATGTCTATTCACTGGTTTGAGGCTTTAAAAAAATCTTAATGTTTGCAACCGCAACTCTTATTACCATTGGTTAAACACGCCATTATGGAACTTGAATCCGACAGTGTTTCCGGCTCAACTTATATAATCTTATATACACATATGCACTTTTGTAAACTTTTAGGGGAAGTTGCAAATGTGGGTAGATCTGTTTCCCACCAGTATAGGACAACCAGGACCAGTGGTCAATATTACACCTCGTGTTCCGGCGGACTACGTACTGCGAGTGGTCGTCTGGAATACAGTGAACGTCGTACTGCAAGAAACTAATATCCTGGGTGAAAAAATGTCTGACATCTACGTCAAAGTGAGTCAGTTGCCTGTATTTTAACTAATCAGCTGAACAACAAAATGAACTTATAAAGTATGGTGTTAGGGTGAAGAACGAGATTTTAAACAGCTGTGTTTCATTCAGTTCATGCAACGCTTAAACTCATCGCATTGGCTATATTGATCGCTTCTGCGTGCATAATGGTTGTTGACAGTAGGCATTTATGTCGCCGATAACAACTGATAATGGGTCCTGAGGATAAGTGGTAGTGGTTTTCCGCACAAACCATCCATTTAAAGTGGTTATCGTCTAATTACTTCCGGCTTAAGCTATTATTATTGACGTGTATTGATAACTGTTGATACTGATATTTATAGTATGATATGAGAGCGGAAGCACTTGTTTGCCTAACGTATCGCCCGATACGTTGTCCAATTTCAGTTGGAAGATACTAAGAATTTTTGGGACAGCCTCATAAAGATAGCAATGGAGTTAAGCATACTCTGTAAATCAACTATCCAATAGTAACGTGTGTAAAAATTAAATAATAATTACTGCCTTTTATCCTAATTTAGGGCTGGATCTCCGGTGTGGATGATCGTCAAAAAACAGATGTACACTATCGATCGTTGGATGGTGAAGGGAACTTCAACTGGCGCTTCGTCTTTCCCTTCCTTTACTTGCCTGCTGAAAACATGGTTGTGATCAAACGGAAAGAACACTTCTGGTCTTTGGATACTACTGAGACACGTGTTCGACCAAGCCTAATAATGCAAGTTTGGGATAACGATTTGTTTAGTCCAGACGATTTTCTTGGCACACTTGAACTAAACTTAGCCAACATGCCATCTCCAGCCAAATCAGCAAAACATTGTTCATTATCCATGGTGCAAGCGGTTGGAAAAGATTCAAAATTGATAAACTTATTTGATTGTCGAAGAGCCAAAGGATTTTGGCCTTTTATGAATGAAGAAGATGGAAAACAGGTTTTAACGGTATGTTCAATCTCTTTCAGTTTACGAGTTACCTTTACTGTGCTTCGTGGTTAAAACTCCCTATGTTCTCATGCACATTTGAAGTCATTGAAGTGTTTCAGGATTACCACTTCGAAATTATCGGCTAAAAGTCACTAGGTTTCATTAAATGCACCTGATTGAACAAATACAACAACCGCTGTTATGCAGTTTTGGAATTCCACCATAGTTTGCGCAGGTGGAAAATATCTTGTCCATATGACCTTTTATGACGCATTGGACCGCTTGCGGTGCAATAGCTGAGAATGTTAACAACCCACAACACATGATTTTTTGTTTTTCTTGTGAACCGAGAGACTTGAACTATTTGTGATAATATTGTATTCTATCCTATCTGTTTCATTCATTTTTTAAACGCGCTAGGGGAAAATTGAGATGGAAATGGAAGTTCTGACGAAACAAGAAGAAGCACTGAGACCAGCCGGTCGAGCACGCGACGCGCCAAATCTTAATCCTAAGTTGGATCCACCCAAGTAAGTCATCAATTTGATAACACAACGATAACCACTAGTTAGTAGTAAGGGATTGTGGTTTATGTAAACTTATCACTTGAAGTTGTTTGCAGCTGTTGCGTTCCCACAGAATTTACAGTAAACCCCTTTTGAAAAGATGCAACATACCCGAATTTCGTTTCTATTAGAGCTCGTCAGCCGTACATATCATTACCACAGCAACGTCTACAAGCAATTGTGATTCTAAATCTATGCAAACGATAATTTAGGAGACGGTTCAATTAACCCCTTTCATGGTAAGAGCACTAGATTCGATTTTCACTTTTATGAAAGCTTGACATTGTAGAGTATCACTGACACGACCAGACTTTGGACACCGCCTCACGTTTCTATGCGACAACCGAGTTGGTCACTGCATCGATTCGGGCACGGCCATTTATCAGCAATCGAAATGTTACGTAGCAAATTTAAATACTTATTTTATTTCGGTTTACCAGAGGGTGCATACTTGTGGTATTCTTTAATGTACTTAACAAAACAACTACCGTATCTCGAATCGAGATGATCAGGCAACCTTAACTTTACTGGGAATAAAATATGATTGAGCATGTCCAGCGTGAAAACGTGGGCCGGAGTTTAAAATCCTGATCGTGCCATAGACGTGCACTTATGAGAAACTTTAACAGTGATAAATTTATTTATGATGAATGATTTCCTGAAATTTGTTCAGTTATTAATAGGTCAATGGGACACACAGCGCTGGTACTTAGTTATTTTTTTTCCATGTGGGTGAACCTTTGGATGGATTACAATAATGTGACGGTTGTTCGTCATCTAGCCCGGACATCACGATGGTGTTGCCCTTGCTCAACTTGATCAGGTAGAGATAAAAAGAAGCAAATTTTGGGCCACCGCTGTTGACGTGAAAAATATAGCATCCCGTCATAGATCAGCAGCAGAAAACGCATGTACTAACGTCCTTTGAGGACAGCCTGGTTGAAGTGCAATGCGTTAACGTGATGGAAATGAAGTCTGCTGTATTTCTAGTGTGAACAATACATAAGGATCGATAGTGTGTTGGAAAAAACATTTGAACAGCCCTTCATACAGGAAATATTCATAAGGAATTACCTACAGGAAGAGGGCACCGATAAAGCCAGTAAAATACGCTTGTGGTTGACTGAAGATTCAAAATTTCGAAACAAATTTTTATGCAACCCGTAATTGTGTTTTTTGTAACTCGGTCAGTTGTTCTGTCGGAGCTTCTGAGTAAGAAGCGAAACATTACTAATTAACACAAGTGCCGAACGCTTACTGATGTGTTCTGCAACTTGGTGAATGACGTTCTGTCATACTAATTCAGTTTTAGGTTATACAAATTGGGTCCACTCAGGCGACATAACACATAGGCAATCCTAAATTTACCAGATACCTAGCATCTTTATGATTCTACCAAAGTTTAGTTACTAACAACATGCAAGTAGTATACTTACAAAAAAATAATCGGGAAACCGAGTGACCGATCACGTGCATCTTTCGCATTAATACGAACTTCCTGATGGACATATTATAACGGAACCACACATTCTTGATCTATTGGCGGGTTTTTGCTGATCTCGAAAATGGTTTAGAATGTGCGTTTGTAGGGCACAAATGTCAAATCTGCTGCAATCTGAACGACTAAATAAAAACCTTGTGTAAGCAGTGCTCAAGTCCCTTGTCCATCGTGGAAGGAATCACTGTCCCTTTTGTGGTGAATCCATGTGATTAGGACAGATGGATGCCCCACTTTTTATCCCAATTAGTAAGAACAGA
Source organism: Paragonimus kellicotti (assembly GCA_014220965.1). Classification (NCBI taxonomy): domain Eukaryota; kingdom Metazoa; phylum Platyhelminthes; class Trematoda; order Plagiorchiida; family Troglotrematidae; genus Paragonimus; species Paragonimus kellicotti. The sequence goes on from LOND01000082.1 coordinate 126,642, forward strand.
TAAGATGCGAATTCGTCTGAAGACAAGATCCGAAAATCACCCATTCATAGAAAGTGCTAATGTCAACAACGTTTTTGATGTACCCGAAGAGGTGAATTTCCAGAATTTTATATACTCACATCTTCAAAAAATGGAAGGTAATTAATTTAGTGTGCCTGGGTCATAAAATAATTACTATACTCATGATACTGATGGAGCAGTTAGCGAGCTTCAGTATCGTTATTATTTGAGAAAAAATCTACTGATTCCATTTCGTGGTTAATTCAGAAATAAGAAGACTGAGTTTATGCACAAGTCCAGCTAGATAAAAAACATGACAAGAAATGGGTAAGACCGGGTAAGTACAAACATCTTTTTACCGGGATATAGTTCAAGATGTTGAAATACATGTATGGAATCCGTATAAAAAGAGTCGATTGTGTTAGATAGAGTTGTGGTGTAAACCTTTGGTACATTGTAAGATAAAGAGAAACGATGAAAACATCTAACTATTTACGAGAACTACCACCACAACATGCTAACGTTTTAGGAGCAAGTAGAGTACAGTTTTTGACAACAAACTAGGATAAACAGCTGACCAGCAATACATTCAGTAGGGGAGCACACAAGCATTGAATAATCCACTGTCTAAGTGATGTGGAATGGAGAGACATAAAAACGGGGGTTATCGGACCTTGGTAAAAACATCAACAGCACGAAATGTTATTGAACTGAAAGTTTATTTGCATAAAGGGAAGCATGTGCACTGATTCATACTGGTTCGTTTTCATAAGTGAAAACAAAGTGTCAGCATATCTTGATGTGGTAACATAAACAGAGAGACCCACTCCAACAGGGCAGGTGAAAAAACTTCAGTTTTATGTCCGATGCCTTGAATCACATCATCTGTATATCTGAGTGCAAATGTTGATGGCTGTCATGGATGCCATATAAAGTGGAAATAAAAACAAGGAGAAGATTGCACTCTGTACAACGCCAAAACCATTTTTGAGTTGTGATGAGACTTGATCACAAGACCGGGTAAATTGGATTCGACTTGCAAACTAATCGCTCAAAGATTTGAAACCTTACGTTCGAATGTTTGATTCCTTAAAAACTTGAAAAAGGGTTCTTTTCACTAACACTTCCAAACAATAAATATAATTTGATAAACACATGTGAACCATTCTATATTTCCTATCCAGCGATGACAGTATTCAGCAATTTTGCGTTGTGTAAAACACTGAGTTACTAACGTAGCTAGAGCTTGGCATAAAAACACAGCATGTTCCTCAAGGATGATTTGCGATAGGCCGTCAAGTCTGATGGTTTTGCTAGATTTCAACCAGAAAGGTTCCCCGAAACTAGTTGTGTTCTTACTGGGGTTGTACAAAGCATCAAAAAAGGAAACCCCTATGGAAACTAAGAAGGTAATGTTCGTCGTATAGCGAAAACTACGCTCGAGCCTATCGAAATCAACAACAGCGTTTTTAACAGGAGAGTTCAATACTCCCAGCCCCTTTATGATTTGTCGTATTAGGACGCATCCTTTGTTAGCTATTAATGTGACGATATATATTTAAATCAGATGATCTAACTAACATATGTTCGATTTTAAAATGTATTTCTCAGATGAATGATATTTAGTCATGTAAGATTTTTCCATCTTCCAACGAAATATCTTGGGTACGGGGAAAATATCCGTTTGTAAGAACGAAGGTGGTTTCCGTAGGGCAGAAAACATAGAACTTTAAATTCCGCCATCTGTTCAACTGATCTCAATGGATGGACGATTCACCGTGAACAACCAAGCTAAAAATATATCACGATATCATATTTCTAAGCATAATGTAAATGTATGGGTGAGGAGGTCGACGACGGATTCTGTGAACTCCAAAACGAGTTTTCGGCCTGTCTTGCTACAAACCATGTGAGAGAGCTTCACGTTACAGAGGTCAGAGTTGTTAAGAAACGATAAATTCAGATGTAGGTTCAGACATGTAGGAAGGATCCCATTATTGTGCACACCGAGAGTGATAAAAAAAATGTTGTCAGAGCGGCTGAGTTCACTGTGCACAATACAAAAGAGCTACTGAAAAGTTGTCAACAAAACTTCCAACTTCCTTGGCAGGACAGCTGTTAACTAAACGCTTTTTGCTATGATCAAAACAAAAACACTTGAGAATCCGGGCTTACATTAATACATTAAGCAGCCTGTATAAACATTTAAGAAGAAGCCGCGGGGATTCTCATTCTCAGTCATAGACGTAAGCAATCGCACCTTCATCAAGCTTACTTTAACATACAGAGCGATGCGCACAATAGTCTCCAAAACCCTTAATTTGACTGACTATCTTTAATGACTTCTTGCTTCTAAGTCTCCTACAACAAAATCACACCGGTTATCGCGGAGCTGGATAATACCGTTTGTCTCAATCACTTTACTGTCTTTGTTGGCCCTTAACATGGTGACATGTTTACATTGTTGTAGTCAAGTTAAATTTATATAACAGCTTTACTCTTGAACACTTACAAAGGACTAACTTTTACTACCTTCCATCTAGTTGGGAAAATGCCCTAACATATATAAATCATTGTGTTTTAGACGACCTGAAACATCATTCCTTTGGATCACATCCCCATGGAAGACTTTTAAATTCATCATATGGAAGCGTTGCAAATGGGTATTTATTGGCATAATTATAGCAATATTGCTTGGATTGCTTATCGCCCTTTTCATCTACGCCATTCCGGTAAGTCAAAATATGCTTACTACATGATATTCTGAAGTTAAAAATTCTGTTTCGACGTCAAACCGCGACGAATTATGTTGGTATGATAGAATTGTTTCCAAAAATAGCTGTCATACTTTTATTTATTCCATAACCCAGGGTGGATATATTTGAGTCTAACGCTTGTGCTATCCGTGGTGTATTAATTGTGATAGCGTTTTGTGTTATACTACATCTATTTACAAATGAAAGATTGCTATTTTAAGTAGAACGTTCATTCGGACTAAGGGGTTAAGATGACCTTTTTATATCTTGATGTTAAGGCAAGAGCTGTCTTTGATTTCAACATTGTTTTCATCGAACTGGTTATAAAATAAACAGGCAGAAAGAGGTATCGTCTAGAATGGTCAAATTGTCATTTTTATTACATTTTGGATTTATTTGCAAATGTTCTTGGAGCGATTGCTTCAAACAAATGTCCCACACTTGGCCTACCTAAAAGAATTAATCTGTTCAACATAGAAGACGAGCTGTAGAAAGAACATCCAATTTCACGCTTACAACAAGGGTGAAATTATGGAGTTTTCAGTTGTATAAGTTGTGCAGATTAACCTTAAGCTGTCAGTTACTCGTGAATGCATTGAGATTTCAATCTGAATATAGAAATTGCATGAAAGGTGTCGCAATCAATACTGCATGCAGTGGTCCGTTGTAATTGTCTCTTCCCAGATAAATGGCAATAGAACGATGTTGCAGTTCGCGGTACTTTGGGATAAATAAGGTATACAACGACAGTAGTGTAGCTGTTTATGAAAAATAGATTATCTCTAGTAAACTGTGGCTTGAAAGTGTCACGAAGAAGCTGCCAGCCTGGTAGACTAAGTCTCCATAACGTTCGATTCTGTGTCGGTTTTTGTTTATGTATCGACCACCAATCTGACACCAATCACTGTAACGCGCGATCGAAACTAGTAAGCGCGCACGGATTGAATTTGAAGTGACCGCTACGTCAACGCTGTGCACGAAGATCCTGAGTCGACGGACAGTCAGACGAACAAAGAGGACAATTGTATTTAAACTACCGCTGCGTGTTGCGTAATACATCTTTGGACACAATCTTTGTGTGCTCTTCTGTTTGTATGTTACGTCACCAACTAATAAAACGGCCAACTCAACTCATGATTTATTTACAACGAAGAATTCACATCTATAATGGGATTTCACAACTTATGCATTACGTTATGTTAATCTTCTTAATTGACTAGAGCCAGATCCATAGAATAGTTCCACAACATACCCGTCATTTTTTACCATCCACGTGACCAGTATTTCCTTTTTCTGCTCAAAAAGTTAGGTGCTAATATGCCAAAGTATATTGGAAACCAGAAGCCAGTCCATATATTTCCCACAGCCATCTAACGAAGTTCGTTAAGGGCTCTTTTCCAGTCGGGTATACGTTCTACAGGCCGTTGTGAAACAAGTCAAGCATTCCAGTTGACTCTATCGAAGTGACCTTTTAAACGACTGTAGAGAATGCGGCTGTGATTACCAAGTCATAGCAAGTGATTCGTGCTTTTCCTTGGGATTATTTTGTAGCCCTTCGTAATAAGTGCACATTAAATGGTGGCCCCAAACATAAGGATGAAGCATTTGGTTCGTTCCCTGTTGTTCATGTACCGTTTCATTCGGTTGTTTACGTCAAAACAAAACAATGTGATGTTTAAACCTGTGCAAAATGAAAGCGGTCAGAATGCCTTGTTAGCCATTCTAGGAAGTGGGTAGATACAACGCGGTATATCTGCCCATTGAGTGACCGATCGCAGTCAAAAGTCTAAATAGCATCAGCCCCATTCCATCGGGAGAAGTTGGGCTTATTGTGCAAAAAAAACACATTCAATTAACGTCAAGTATTGAAAGTAGTTAATATGTAACTGTTTGGCTATCCTAGTGTCAAACGGAAATATTAGGCCATTTTCAAGAGGTACATTAAGGCGGACGGTAAGAACATGCAACCACTAAACAGATAAACTAAGCAACAAGACTCAGCTAACGAGAAGAATACTGAAGTCATATTTGGGCTGCTGAAATGCAAAATGTAATAGTATGTTTTGGACGTTGACAGAAAGTTATGAGATCCTGTTCCGTCGTCAGCGTATGGTATAAGAATGGTATCTATAACCTCTTAAAGTGTGTGGCATCACTTTTAGTCTTCATGCGTTAGTAATTGTCCTCTGTTTGATCATCGATTATGGTTCCCGGCAAATTTGACATTCGAACACTTCTTGCCGCTTTTTTGTCCCAAATTTAAACACAGTTTGCTTCATTTTCCTACACTCGATGTCAAACAGCATAATGTGCCTCAAAATATGTAGACGCTAACTAATTTGCAAGTCAGTTGAGTTGTTTGTCTCAGTCTGAATGGAGCCCGTAGATCAGTGCTGACACTAAGAACACGAACTGGACAAACGACACGACTAAGTCGCAAATCAGTTATGATTTACACATTTCAGCCTCTGTTCTTCCTATGGTAAGATGTGGTATCAACGTTTACCGAGTGCGCACATCTCATGAGTGGCAACAGTCATGAAACCAAACTTATGCTTCCGTGAATTTGGACCATTAAACACATACTACTTTGGTCACCATGCATCAGAATAGTTTAATGAAATGTAGTGTGGTTTCTTCAATCTTTCATCATCTCCTTTCAATTTATTCACTACAGAAACTTCTTGCCCGGAAAATGATTGGAGTGTAAGTGATATCCATATACCGCATCGGCTGCTGTCTCCTCTTTCCAAAGCCCGAATGACTACCTTAAACTGTTTATTAGAACATAACAATTTTGTTGTTTACCTGAAACCCATGTACACCCGCCTTTTGCTTCCAAATATTTGTTTACAAGCAAACCGTATGGTTTTAGACAGTGCGTCCTTACGTGATATCAAGATCCTTTTGCTGGAAACGGAGCAAGTGATAATCAAGCTCATTAACTACTATGGAAAAGAAACGATCTTTTGTTTCAATCTAGTTTTTACATACTTGTGTTTCAAATTTTGGCTCTTGCTGTTCATCCACATTTTTGTTGGCAATATTTTGATACACAACTGATCATGCAACGTTTAATATTTTTCATTCATATGCAATTCGTTCTGGAAAGACTTGGCTGCGATTGCCTTTTTGTTGAGTTAATCAGATCGGTCACAATGATAATAGTTTGAAAATCATGAATAAGTTATCAACGAGCGGACGGATAAGCAATTATGTTTTAAATATTCTCATCAAGCCATATTCCGTAGCTGTTTTACTTCCTTTAGCTCTTAGGTTAAAATCTGTCTCTTATTTTGTGCTTGGCCGGCAAACCAGCAAGCATCCGTCAATAGGGTCGAGAAAGGTTTTAACAAGCAGTTGGTCCCAGTGACCACTAGTGAAGTGGTGGACAGTCGTTTCAATCCCATCTCACCAACACCATGAATACCGGGGAATCGAAACCACGGTCCAAGAATAAACGACAGATTGTGTAGTTTACCCAACAGACTACGGGGATGCGGCCACTTGGGTTGCTGGTTGTTGTGAGTTACTCTGAGCTGGTCGGCTTGCGAGTAAAAAACACTGTTTACTCACGGGCCGTGCGTTTCACTCTCCAGCGTGCGTGGTGTTAGTGAGACCCAACTAGGTGGAAAAGCCTGTTAACCATTTTGCTAATGGTCACTGGGAACAACCGTCTGAAAAAAACATTCTCAAGTCCTTGGGGAAATACGGTTTTGTGGTGGGTAAATTCTGGCCGCAAAAATCAAATCTAAATTCGGTTTGGATATAATGCTCCTAAGTGTGGCCATTCGTGCAAATCTGCTGTTTGGAGTTCGGTTAACCAATCAGATAATGTGAAGTAGTTTACAAAGTAGGTTGGACCTCCACTTGTTCATGAGGCTGTTTACAGCCTATATGTAAAAGACCATTATCCAGCGTATTTTTATATTTGGTACTTGCCTTTAGGGAGTTTGGAACCTTTGGATGTGAGTCATGAGATGGTGATAAATTCAATTCTTGGTAGTCGAAGTGTTGTTTTAGGTTTGTTGCACAAATGTTATATATATATATACATATATAAGTGGTAAACACCAAATATACAATTAATGACTGTGGCAACAAGCGAACAGTTGAGTAACTAACATGTTAATTTGTTCCGTTGCTGCTACCCCAGTTAGGGCTTGTTTGGGCGTTTTCCTATGTAGTTACTGTGTGGGTGATACACAATGTTGTTACTTATGCAACCACCAATAGCGACGTTTTATATTGGGGTCAAAGTAGATTCGGTTTTTCAACGGGTCTTTTCACAATACAAGACGAGATTGCATAGCTTAATTGCGATCACTTTTGCTATTGCTGGATGAAGCTGTTACGTTGAATTTGGTTGACATCTTTGTACACAACAGATGACCCTGAGGCACCAGAAACAGTCAACACGGTGGTTCGTAGGAACTAGGTGAACGGAGTTTACGTTGCTTATCGGTTTGTTCTGCAGCCATCAGGTGATATTCCTTCATTTGTTTAGGCAGCTGCCCAGTCGTACATGCAATACACTTCGCCATGCAGCGGCATGAGAACGCGTAGAAATTAATGAGTCGAGAAAACTGGAGACTCCAAATTCAGAATGAAGAGAGAAGGTAAGAGAGGTGGGAAAATAAGTGAGCACAGCTGCAGTGAAAAAAGTTCCGTTCACTATAGTGGTTAGAAAACGACTGAAAAGTTTAGTGCTTGATCTCCTGTGAACAATGAGCTGATGAAAATGTGGTTTTTGTCATAGCGTTTTTCCAAGTTCCTGTTGTTAGACTGCTCCTGGTGTATCGCTCAAAACAGCAAATCTGTTAATATGTTTCAACAAACCTCTCAGCCTCATTTCTCAGTGGTTCTGCAGAACATGAGTCCTCAATACTAATAATAAGCGATCACCCATTATTTCTGCTCGAGTGTCACAAAGCTACTGAAGTTTCCATATTGTCCTCATATAGTTGATATGATGTATACCTTCCTTTGAAGGTATACAGCCGAATCTATGTGGTCGCGCTTTGTATTCGGATTAAGTTTGCCACATTACCGTTTCTCCCTTGGCTGTACTCCGGCGCACCGTCATTAGCGGATGTCCAACTGATAGTATCTATTTCTTAGCCACAGAACGACAGCTTAATACAACGTCCCAATAACCTATGATTGACATAATAACACTCAGACAGTGTTTTTACGTCACACATACCTGTTGACGCTCATGATCAAACGTTCGGCTTCAAAACAACAGTTCGTCGTAGAACTGATGGATGAACAAACAGAACCGAAACAGCTGGTCCCGTACGTCCAGTCAGGCACATTTGTATCCATGCTGAGTCATCGATTCAAAGACAGGCAGTTAATGTGTATCATGCCAAGGGAAGTGCCGGAGTTGCGAGCTACAGATGTATTACAAACAAATAATTCAGGACACCGGATGGTGAGATTTTTAAAGTTTTTCCTATTCTCAGTTGGAGGATGGATGTCCGTCTACTTTGTACTGAAGAAGTTGAGTGTAATCGATGAGGAAGACGAAGAAAATCTGCTTCAAACAGAGCTTCTAAAAAGCATGCGGAGTAGTCAGTGCAATCCACTTTCGAAACGGCATCCATACTTTGAGCATTCAGTGATTTTTTAGGATTAGTATGAATACCAAATAGGGGACTTTGTGAGGTAGGGATATGTGTCATGAGTCTACATCAGGTTTCGGTGTGAATTACATAACACAAGAAGTAGTAGTTGTTGTGGGCTATACGACGCTGTGTTTAGCTTTTTCAACAGTGAGTCGGAATTAATCAAATCGGTGCACACCGCATACGCGATGGTGGTGTACATGTGTATCTAACAACTAGTGAACTGTTACAACTGTCTTAACCTAATTTGGGCTCAACGTAGCTGGAGATTCACACAATTACGGAGTGACATTTACTTTACTGGTAAAAGTGGGAGTGATGAACTTCGTAAACGTATTAAGTACAGGTCGATAAACCGCATGTTACACAACAATAATTCGGTTGTGACTGGAACTAGGATGCTTCGATGTCGCAACTGAAATATACAACATCGCATACTCGTCACGCGTAGAGTGGACTCTATGCACGACCATGAGTACAACATATTCGATGGACTTTAATGAACTTGGATATGTCTTGGATTGTTCGGATTTTACAACCAGTTACACCAATCGCGTAATATGAATACAAACATATATCAATGGATTTCGCCATGTTTATTATTCGCATATTGACTACTTGACAATGACCCACAATTGTGTTGCCACTTCAGTCTACACGCGGGATCCCGTTTTGGGCATACAACGCATACAGTGGACGAGGTATCTCAAATGCATGTAACTGGGTGTTGACCTTTGTCTCATTCAGAACCTCGTCAATCAACGCCAGTTTTGATCGCACGTTGACCCCATATGTGAGGGGAGAGGTTTTGGTACAATGTGACTTACTGAAACCGTGTTTCTGTCTGCTGATGGGAGGGGAGTTCCTTACACAGAAAAACGTATTCCATTGAATGACTTGTCATGAGATCAAAACTGCCCTTGCGCAGCAATAGATGTGCCGTTGGAGGTCATTTAGAAACATTACTAGATGAACAAGAATCCGATTGTCAGTAATCTCCAACACTAATTGTATCGGTGCGTACGGTAATTGATGAGCTCTGAAGTAAGATTTAGTTAACTTTGTTTGACCTACAAGTTAAAAACCGCAGCATTAGATTTCAAGAGTAATCAGTCGACTTGAAAACAACTCAAAGAACAAAGATTACTCTACCACAATGAGTAAGATTTTGGATTAGACAGCGGAATAAGTCAGTTTCTACCAAAGAAGCTGCAAAAGTTGAACAGTAGTTTTCTACAACACACTATTATGAAGCAGAACTAAAACAAGAGATAAACCTGATTCTCAGCAGAAGATAAGCTGCACTCTCACCGGTGAAGTGAATTCATAATCAGAGAACCATACGAAGCTACTGGCCTTTAGCGAAGCCATGTTGATCAGAACTCACCAGCCGGTGCTATGTGCACAAAAGTGGTTGAAGCAACCCATAGGGTTGCCTTGGTGGTGATGACGTAACACGTGGTGTGACTGTATGCGTGTCCATACCCTGTCTCTATTTGTGTGTCATATATAACTCGCATGTTTTACGTTTGCGACTGATGAGAGTAAACGAAATGTTAACATATCGCAACATATGTCTTCTTTCTGCATTGATGAAACTGTTAATAACCAAAGTTGAGAGAAAGAGATTTGTTGATGAGTAGTAGGGGATTTGGTTAATTTCAAGTTGAACATCACCCACAATTGATCGCAGCTGTCGCATTCCCATAGACTTTCCAGTCGGCCCCTTTCGAAAAGAAGAGATCTGCTTCTCAGTAGAATGTTCAACAACATGCGAATTGTGCGTCATGGGGTGAAGAATGACATTTTGTCGAAAATTTGAATGGCACGTTTGGATGGATGAGACCGTTGAACTGAGTCTTTCGACATCGGAAGTCAATCCTATTTGGCAGATGTACAAAATAATGCTTGGGATAGGGTATAATAAACTCATATCCAGAATCTCAAGAAGAGTTTGGAGAACACTGAGAAAATAGTTATCACAAACAAAAGGAGGCGTGACCTGATATTATTCAGGATGAATACTGTAGAACTTAACAATACATTATGATCGAAACGGTTTGTACTCATGTTCAGCGTTAAGTGGACTAGAGGGTATAACGAACCCTGCGAGTTTCTGGCTCGCAGTTTGGGCTTTGCGTGTGAAGTTGTGCACAAATACGAAACCCTTACACAGTTCGGTGCATGCGATCATGTTTTTAACACCAATCGGAAGAGTCAGAAAGATCAGTGAAATAGAGTTATGCGTCTGGTTCTGAAGATAGGCATGGAGATTCGACCGCATACACCGCCTGCTCGTTCCGTTCTGTCTGATTCGATAGCAATGCAAGCTAAAAACAGAGGCAGTTCTAGTTAGACACTGATAGCGTATACGCATTTTCACTTGAGTGGACCAGGTCCGCGATCCGTGAAACAAGATCTAACGTACATATCCACGGTATATTTCGTTGGTACACAGCCGGACGTCATTGCGACGAAAAGACGATTAGGATTTGTGGATGTACCATGGTATTTCTCATATATATATAAGTAATTGATCAGTAGAATGGTACACATAAAACTGATGTTTGTACGCTTTGAAAAATATTCAGAAAATTCAGATGATAGCCGTAGTAAAACTATAAGTCCAACTTGGATAGTTTTTATTCAGTCATAGAGGAGTATTCTTTCTGTTCATCATGAAGCTTTTGGCATGCTCATTGCGAGCAAACCAACAATGGCTGAGTTCGGATAAATCAATCTGATTAGCACTCACAAACGAATGTGACTGAGTGTTTGCGCAAGAAAATTCGGTGTTGTATGATGTGAGGTCAATGGCATAAAGGTTAGCATAACAGTTTAAATCGGAACTACGGGCTTTCTGGTTTGAAAGTGTAGTCTTTGAGACATCGCAAAGTTTGGATGTTGGACTTATATGGAGACAGGTGGGGGTTATCTGCACAAATGATGTAATGAAAGGAAATAAACTTTCCTGCAGTTCTGACATAAACAGTGGAAATTTGTTTATCATTTTGTGTAGTCAGCTCGATCGAGGCAATATTTGTGAATGCACATTACGCCATCAATGATCACTCATTACTGAAATTCACATCCACGTATCTCTGTGACCTAAATAAAACTTATTCTCGTCACTGAGACGACCTACCACAGGGAGGTCAACAAGATGCGACTCTACCTACTTTACTCGAGAATGAACCGAGGAAAGATATCTCTCTCTCCATATATCTAAGGGTAACAATGCGTTTTTGACCGTCACTGTCGAATATCCTACATAAGGAGGAATTAGTAACGAAAATTTGAAAACAGTTTTTTCCACCAGATAATTAATTGATCGTATATGGAACGTTTATTTATCAACCAATGAAAATGCAGATAACTGGACTGATGAGGCGGACTAGATATTCGTCTCCTAAAGACAGAAAAGAGTTAACAAAAAAAAACGATACATAGTTACTAGGTTACCGTGGGAAACTAAGTTGTTAACCCAAGAATAACAAAACCTTGAGACGTTGTTTTGATACACTGTCTGAATTCCGATTAAATCGGAATATCCTGATACAAAAGTTCCCAATTAAATAGACACCTTTTAGCAGATTCGAAAGTACTGAAATACTCTTGTGGGTTTGAAAATAGCACATGTACTAGGCATTGATGCCATTAGTCATTTTTTGAATTGAAGAAATTGTTACCTATTGTGGGGGCCGTCGATTTAGGTGAGATCCTAATTGATTATAAACGTTAACCGCTCAAACTAACAAATCGTTCCAGTCACAGCTAATACTAGTGTTGTGAACCAAGAACACGGATGGCGCAAGGGTTATTTATTCAGGAAACAGGTTATGCGTTTCAACATGACAACAAACAAAAACACTCATCTGCGTACGGTACTGGGCCCAGAACGTCACGGTTGCCACAGACGCCAATGCTCAGTTCCTTTACGTACCAAGAACCATTTCATGCGATGCTGCACTCCGATGTTTCTTGTATTTTTCCTGCGGCTACTTCAATGTCAAAATCTATGCTCTGGCCCCACTACTGAATAGCAGTGGTGTGAGTAGTATAGTACGATCGCTCCTCCTCACTACACTAGTATTGTGAGCCAAGAAAGCGGGAGGCGTGAGGATTGTTTATTCGGAGAACCAATACGTGGGTTATGGGCTTCAACACCACAACAAATCCACTCATTTGCATACAACATTGGTCCCAGAAAGTCGCGGTTGCCAATGCCCAGTTCCTGTATGTACCGAAAACCATTTCATGTCAAACTTCCCTCTAATGGTTCTTCTCATATTTTCCTCTGGTGATTTCCATATCCAAATACATGTTCATGCTCCACTACTGAAAAGTAGTAGTGTGAGTAGCATAGTACGATCGTCCGTTCCATCTACACCCCATAGCCTCTGTCTTCAACAGCATCCCTCACTAGCACTATGTAAATTCATTCCACCACACAAACTGTTCGGCAAAACGTTATTTAAATTAACTTTACTTAACAACACGGAGTTGTGGGGAGAATTGTTATCAGACTGAAGTGGAAATAAGAACGGACCTTTATTAGCAGTTAGGTTCATTTGAATGATTTACCTTCATACATTGTTGCAGAATGTTCCTTGTGTTTGTTTATAAGACCTGCACTAGTCAAGTGATGTGATGTGAGAACTGAAGAGTCATCATGATATCTATGTCAAGAGAAGACGAATAGTATAAATAAACATGGTGCCGTGTAATGGCTAAGTCAACTATAAATGGACTAGTCAAATAATTGACATGGTATATTACAGTCTGTTAATCAGTTAGTGAAACGCGAGCCACAAACACTAGATACGTTTCACGCGAGTACACTGGAAATTCCCTGAAGAACGTCCAATTCTGTGAAGGTTGCCGTAAGCATCTGTGTTCAAGTCATTGTGCCTGCCGTACCGTAGCAACCGAACCTATACCAACTACACACTCAACCACATTCATGGACGCTTGGGTTCAATTGGTATTCTAAGTTATGCCCCAATACATACAACTGTTATGCTTCAATTTCATTCCCACTGACTCAGCCGTGTCAGTGGCTATCAGCCTCAATGAACTGAGCCGATGAACGTCATTCAGTGTGTGACGCGCCTTCAGGCAATCAACTAGTCTTGGTGTATTTTCATCGCTCAATCAACTATTGTTCGCATTATGCATTTGCGCGGACCATCCGATCATGTTAAGTAAGTGCGGCAGTAATATTGCGAATCGGTGGACATGCGTGGTCCGCCAGAAATATTGTAGATACTACTTATGGGCAGCGTATATGCACACACCGATGCGCTCTGGCATGTACTATCCGCTGGCTAAACTAATACCGATTGCCATTAAAAAGCTGGTGAAGGAACTTTTCGCAACCTACGGGAGGAGTGGACAGAAATTGGCTTGGCTATGTTACAGCACTGTGTATGCGCGTGGCCAGGCCAGTTTGTTTTGTAAGAAGCGTACGCAAAAGTTGATATGGATATGTGAATCGGTGGTTGTTCGCGTATGGTTACGAGACGAGCAGACGCACGTATAGGCTCAGACAACCAAATAACTCTAGTAAGATCAGTCACGGTCACTGCAGTGCTCGCGAACATAACCACAACGAACTCGAGTTCGCGCTCGGTTCAATCGTCTTGTTTCTTGTTTTTTTTTTATCGACAGACTTCGTTGTCCATATTTACTGTGATGTATAATTACACTAGCCTAAGAGGGATGTTTATCAAGAAAATGTTTGTTTTCACGACTTTTACTGGAATCTTTAGTAATCACACTATTTGGTAATAACGTGCGAAAATAAGCCTAACTGAACTGATTCTAGTATGACCTGGCCGTGAGGTGTTTCCTGGTTGATAGGTTTCGTGATTGTATCATATTCTGTTATTCTACTAGAGTTATATACGAAATAACAAAACTAACCATTTATGGTAGCACTTGTCTCCGGTTAACAGCACACAATCCGTCTCATCAAAATTCATTTGAACCATTAGTGATCAATGGAGGACCTGAGTTAAGTTGATCATTAAACAGACTTGGCCACAGCCTTTTTATTCAAATACCCTCTTTGATATATCCACTTTGAAATAAAACAATGAACTTGATGTTATCCCGTGACAGATCTCACTAGTAGTTTATATCCATGTTTGAAAGTGGAAGGGGACCTCAAGCCGTTATGGAGCAATGCCATAAATCACTACTACACTGATCGAAAGTTAACTGTGAACTTAAAATCCTTCCATCACAACCGGTCATAGCTGTTAGTTTGATCAAGATCAGGGGATTATCGATGCAGTACAAAAATGTGACTGCGACTTCGTTGTTCTGCGCTGACTTACGAAGGTGCCGATCAAAAGGCGTCTCGCAAACTGTAGGATCAGAAGTAGGCTACTGATCCAAGTGCAGTGATGCTATACTGCTGTTCTCTAACGAGAATATCTGAAGTTTCCTGCTTTTCATTGTTGTTGTAGAAAATAAAATCCATCAATCTACAACGCATTTGGTAAAACACCGGGGATTGAAAAAGTTGTTCTATAGGGTGACGATGACACGGCGGTTCAGTAGTTAATCGTTGGAAGAGACACGAAGTCGGAATCGGTTTGGCACTGTGATAACGCGAGCCAAAACACTGTCACCCTGTATTTGTTTTAGCCAGTGGGAATAGAATAGTCGACAAAGCTGACCGCATGTCTAACCGTACGACTCAACATATCACAACACAGCTCCAATAATTTAGTTCGTTTTAGCCGTGTTCAACGGAGGATTGTTTTAGACGATCATCGTAATTAACTCCGTCCTGTTTTCTACTCAGTATTGTAATATGTAACCGTTTATGAGCGTTGCCTAGCCATGTCTGGTCGTAGCAAACCGAAAGGATAGTGTTGACGGACTGCGCAATAGCATGTGTATGATTTGCATAAAAATCGGACTCGCTAAGTTTCCTCACTATCTCCTAAGAAGACCGGTATCGCTAACGTGAAGTACCATGTATCATAGGCACTCTGTGCATCGCTATTCAGCTGATGGATTAGTAGAAATTTGCAGTTCTCATTTTGTTGAACATAACGACATGACCCCGCTTATTCTATCACCATTGATAAAATATGGCTTTGAAAGAAGGTTCACTAAAGATGAGTATGGTTTCAAGTTGACGGATTGGTAGGCTAGTTAGGTAGCGGTGCACATCAAATCGTGTCCCGATTGCGATCGTAAATTACTCATTTTAGTAGGTCCAATCAGGAAGCACATTGTCTGTGAATTACGAGTTCGAAAGTGTGCATTGCGACTATAATACGAAAATAACGGCTCAGGCATCTCGAAGAAGAACAAGCCAAAACAACTGGAGGCAAGGCAGTGCACATACTGACAATATGATCTGGAGTTCGTTTTAGTTACTGGATGTAATGGCTAGTTAGACGGCTTCCACAAATACAACATTTTCACAATGATATAGTTAACTTTCACAAATATGAAAAGTTGTGCACGTGATGTGTTATACTGGGAAGGATTATATGCGCCTGCTAATAACCTAGCAGTCGCATGTTCCTGTAAAATGATCTGTCAAGAGTACTTGTGTACTATGTCTAGACTTTGTACTAGGAGGACACTGGATTTCTGAAGCAACATGGGACGAATTTTCAATTTCTCGATGCAGTTGTCCGTATCGAAAGTGGACGTCGCGAATAGTAACGATAAGATAAAAATACAGCGAGATTTTTGTTGAGTAGTGTCCATTTTTCCGACAAAACCGTACAGTTAACATAGCCGGGTTTTTACATCAAGGTTTTTCACTATTGGTAAACTGTTTTATTCAAATCTTCCAGACAGTGACAAATACTGTTCTGTAAGTCACAAGTGCTTAACAGTGTTTTGAAGAGGGAGCGTGTGAAAATGAAACTCGGGACAACTTGTGAGTACGTGTGCAAGCTAGGGGTCATAACACCTGAGTCAAGTGGTGCTAAGCTGTGCTTAGTCACATGACGATGCGCCATGCAGTCGCCTTTAAGTTAAAATTAATAAAAAAAATTGGACACGCGATTTGCCGAGGTGAATCGATTTCACCCGAAAAACCCTTCGGTTCATGACGTGCTGAAACGTCCACCGATATTGACCGGGAAGGAAAAAGTATTGGACACTAAACAAGAGTTGTGCATACATGCACATACAGACACACTGTGAGACACGTTGAGCAAACCCGTTTTCTACAGGACCGCCATTATTATTGATCTGAGGAGTAGATCGTACAGGTTATAATAATAACCCGTATAGTTCGGAATACACACATTGTGTATGTTAGGTATAGAAGAAGCAACCAGGAGTAGGACATAGTGATAAATGAGTACCTCTTCAAATCCGAGAACAGCCAGTTCTTCCAAGCCAGCAACAAGCCCCAGGGCAAACAATACTCAGAACCAATCAAATCTATCATCAACGCCGCGAACGGAGGCACAAGAGTCTGGTACGTCGAACAAAGAAAAAGACAATACGAAAAAGAATGGTAAGTACTCTTATGGATGTATTTCTTAAATGCAAGCAAACAAATGTAGAGGTTTGATTTTCCTTAACAAACACATATGGAGTACCTCCTGCCTGACATTAAACTTTTTGAAGCACGCAAATGATTGTCTTGGTTTCTGGACTTACTGCTAGAAAATAGGCCTGGGTGGAAAAAGAGTGAACTACTATGTTTGTTTGTGAATCACCGAGCGTTTGTAGTGTGAACAGAATAGGGAATTGAAGCAGTTTTAAAACGGCTTTGCGTAAACTAATATGTGTTGTTCAAGATGATACGTTACGCAATTTTTGTCAAAAACTCATCATGGTTGTAAACTTCTGTAAAGATTCATTATCGGTTTTTGGCATACAATACGGAACCTTGTACTGCACTTATCCTTTCGTCTGTCGACCAGCGCACACTGTTTCCGATTAATACCTAACACGTATTTCTAACAATCTACACTTATGGAACTTTTGGAACAGCACTTCGTATAAAGAGTGACCAACTAGGAGTACGGCAGTAATATTCGCATACTGTTGATATTAACAAAACGAAAATGTACGACAGTCTAAATTTGCATGTTTACTCAAAAAGTCCACTTGAAAATAAGTTGTTTAAAAGTAGTTGAAGATCGGTTCTCCTATTTGACCCGTTTACGTTTGTGTTGTTCATATTCTTGGGACATCACTTGAACAGAGTGACCCATGAGGAAGGTTCAGGTATGTATAGGGAAATACGTACAAAAGCGTTAATTGGCCTTTGCATAATGATGACTTGCTAACCTTTATCTCTAATCCTTTCATTTCAAAGAGTCCCTATATGCCTTCAGTTCGGTCTACAATACTAACTCACACCAGGTAGGTATTTGGAAGGTATACGAATAATGCGTTCGACTTCCAGAATCACTACCCTGCACATGGTCGTTTGCAGTAAACCGAAACACTGTTCGGAGAACTGTAATGAAGCACTACTCCCAGATGGGCGTACTTGACTTGTTATACACACAGCAGAAACCTAACACAGCTGACAAAACTTCCGTTATAACCACGAAATAAACGCATCAGTAAAGGAACCATTACTGAATTTCCTTGACTGAAATCTCGCAGACTGTCTGGAATCCATCAAACATTTGGTTTTGGGTTAAGGCATCTTGAAAAATATGTTGAGGCACACATTTTAAGGCGAACATGAAGTCATAACAACTGAATTTCCACCTCAGTATTTCACGAATATCTCAGAATGTGGTTTGGAAGCGAGCAGTTTTGTTGCTCAATTAAGCGATCAGAGTGACGAAATGTGTCATGGGAATATCTTGATGCTTTCTGTACAGACCAAACCAGTCAAAAACAGTCGGCCAAAGATCTGCAACTGTAACTAGGTTATCAAAAAAGGTAAGCAAATCACAACGAGAAAAATAACCCTCTTGCAAATGCTTCCGATCACACGCCTGACTGACTAAAGCCTATTCTCTGCTATAGACAACTAATCGCGGTGAACAAGAACTGTTGATTTGCATGTGCGAGACCTGATGGAAACACCAGCGACTTCAAAAAGAAGTATCTGCAGAAAAAGTGTGATACTAACACACTCGATTCAGTTGCACTATGGTTTGCTAGCCAGGTTGAATTACCGGTGCCACAACATGACGTACATTTTTAGTGAAACGAAGCATGAATGTACAAGGTACAACAGACTTGGCCATCTTTGAAACTGATGATCAGATGTTTGTAATGTTAATACAATGGCGACGCATTGTAGAAGAGTGTCAGATGTACGAAATAGTAGAACGCTGCTTATGAAAATCTGATGTAGGTAAGCCGTTTTTTTCTGGTGTTTGATCTCTGTAAAACCTGTACAAAGGATGGTCACACTTGCACTTAAAGTACTAGTTTATTGTACCTTAGAAACCACAGTCCTGATAATGACAGCGAAACTCGAGTCTAGTGCTTCCTTTTGAAGTGGGCTAGCCGAAAGGCTTATCTGAATGCGAAGGCTGCGATCAAGTGTGAGTGGTGTTCAATTTGAAATAACCTAAATCCCCGAATTCT